>OMNZ01104874.1:0-28214 GCA_900303255.1 Lesueurigobius sanzi | reverse complement strand
TAGTTTAAAATTGAGGTTGTGGACCCATCGTAGGCAAAAATTCTTCAGTCTTCATCTGTACTCTGTAGTTGAAGTGTAGGACATTTCGATTTTAGTCCAAAGATCGTCATCAGCTTAATAATGACGTGAGCATGCTCGTGGGTCTCTTAAATTAGCCTCTAAGTCCCTTGGTGCTAAAGGTAGGAAAACATCTTACTCATACTTAATATGGCTCGTTACCTCTGTATTGTCTCACCCTGTGCTAAGTTCTAAGGCTGTTGACACTTACCTGTGGCCCTGCTCCAGGCTCATTGGCATGACATTGAGATGGTCTCACTCTAAGGTTGTTATTGTCAATCGGTTTCTGTCTCAGTAAGTTGTCATAGATTGGGTCCAACTTATACCGGAGTCCTCCATTGCGACTCATAGCTGGATTTTATTTTTTTTAACAAATATGGCCTCTTATTGTATTTCCTGAGGATCCTAAGGAAAAATAACATCTGCCTTCTATAGGTGTGCGATCGAGAGCATCCTCACATACTGCATGTGTGTGTGGTATAACAGCTGCACGGGGGCTCAGAGGAAAGTGCTTCAGAAGATCATTAACACTGCTCAGAAGATCACTGGCTGCCCTCTCCTCTCTCTGACAGAGCTATACAGAAGGCCCAAACCATCATCAGGCCACCTCACATCCAGGACACTCCCTCTTCCAATTACTACCTTCAAGGAGTAGGCACAGGTCCATTAAGACCAGGACAAATAGATTTAAGAACAGTTTTTATCCAAGTGCAGTTGCCACTGAATGCTGTCAAATGTAACCGACCATAGGCCTAATGTAACTGGTGAGTGTGTCATTTTAAAGGATTAATTGCCTTAACATTTATTGACATTTTTTGGAAGACACCAACTGGACTACAACATTTTCGTTGTACTTGTTGATGAAAATAAAGATTATTCATTATTCATTCATTCATATTCATTATGGCAGTTTTTGGTATATGGTGTTTATATGTCACTCAGAAATCAGGAAATTCATTTTCCATTGTTTACTTGATCAAATGATTCTTGTATACATGTCGCATGTCAAAACTGTTTAATGCACTGCTCCTAGTTGTTTAATCCTTAACTAAAGAAGAAGTCAAAGACCAGCACGGCTCGGCTGAAACCCTGTTTGCAATTCCGCAGGAGCCAAACTAGAACACAATATCTTTTGTGTGTCCATTTTCAAACTGTGGTATGTGCATATGCAGTGGCGTGCTGGGTAATCGGGAGAGTCGGGACGTTTCCCAGTGGGCCGCCAGAGAAAGTTTTATTTGATATTCCTCTCTCTCAGTTGTGCTGTCAGAGGCCTATAGGCTGTAACTGGGCTGCAGCAGGCACCTGGGAGAATCGATCCCACTACCTCTGACTTATAAGGTAAGCGCCCTAACCATTTCGCCAAAGCTCTGATGGTAAATGGGCCAGTCAAAGTGATAATACTCCCGGGCCGAAATAATGTCCCAGCACGCCCCTGAGCATATGTGGCACTTTGGCTTCTTCAGATACTCAGGGTCATCTGCAATTTAGCCTTCATTCATTTTTTTCAATTAATTTAATTTATTCTTTAGTAAAGCATTTATGTTTGCTGTTTTTCCGGTGTTGACATGGTGTACACCCAGTTTCAACACAATTTAGTCCAATTGCTTGTTTTCACGTGACATCACAACAGTCTAAAGAGCCAACAGAGAGTTCAACATTGAGCTGGGGGTCACCTGAAAACTATGCACGGGTAACCATGGTAACTGTCAAAACGCAGATTTCTAGTTTTAGTTTATGGCTAATATCTCTATAATTCCTGGGCCAATCCACATGAAACAAAAACTGTTACAAAGTTCAATGTCTTCTCTGTCAACACATATAAATAAGCCATAATTATCATCTCATAAAGCTGTCTAAAAGTGGAGACAGTATTCAAAAACATGTGCGTGATGTTGGCCAGTAGAAAGGACTTACAGCCATAAAAATAATATGGCAGGTTTGTGAATGCAATCACTGTCAAATAATGATCAAGTACGAGGTTTGTCAATTTTCATTTTGGAAATTTCCTTCAAAAACTGTTTTTCTCCCATGGAGTTGTATTGGCCTGTCACCTGTCCCCCACCTGCCCTCCAACTGAAATAGAATTCTAGAACGTGAAAACAACCAATATAATCTATATTAGACCCAGTGTGTTATCTAAGCCAGAGGCCTAAAATAATCTCTCAGTGTGGCAAGAAGATAATGTGTACCTCTAGGTTCAGGGGAAAGCCTTAGTCCAGACGTGTTGTAACTGTTTCTGACGATGAAACAGTTACACAAATAAGTGACAAATACTTCACTTGTTTTATGTTATCGTAGGATTCTTCAGTCTTCATCTGTACTCTGTAGTTGAAGTGTTGAACGTTTCGATCTTAGTCCAAAGATCTTCGTCAGCGACTGATGACTTAACACGCTTGTCGGTCTCTTAAGAGGAAACCAGAAGGAGGAGTTAGCCTCTAAGCCCCACCTCTCTTGGTACTAAAGGTTGGAAAACATCTATAGCCTATTCATACCTAATTAGTGCTTGTCAACTCTAAGGCTGTTGACGCTCCTCAATGGCCCTGCTCCACCCAATTGTCCAGCTTCATTAGCATGACATTGAGGTGGTTTCAGTCTAGGGTTGTTGTTGTAAATCGGTTTCTGTCTCATAATGTTGTCCAAATTAAAGCGGGTCCAAATTAATAATTAAGTCCTACACTTCAACTACAGAGTACAGACTGAAGAATCTTTGCCTACGATGGATAACTCCTGTATGACTGAGAACCTACACAGATGTTCTATGTTATGTTTGTGAAACGGCTCTCTGCTGTGATTACCACTGCAATTACATTGGGCTACACAAATGTACTGAAATGAAAAATGCTGTCATGTTTGTTTTTGTTTTAATTAAATAAATATCTGAACATGTTGTAGTTTACAGGCGCTCCCTTAAAGAGTGAGAGCTGTGTGTGTGGTCTTTACCTGCTGCTGAAATACAACCCGCTCAACATAGGATCTGATGAGAGAGATCTTGGACAGGATTCTGAGCTTCCCGGTCCTCAGGCCTACATCACCCTCAGACTCTGATGGTATCTGTGATACCACAAATCCAATAGAACCACACTGATTCCCTCAGGCCAGGGTACATGCTGGAACCATGCTACAGATGCACTCATATTTGTTCATTATTTTTATGTTTAGATGAGGTCAGAGAGCCGCCTCGCTTTATAAATTAAAAATGTAATCTTGTAATTTAACTTGATTGCTTCATAGAAGTATTATCTCATAGACTGGGATCACATTTCCTCTTTAGACATGTTCTGAAATTAATATGATTCTTATATTAGTTCAGAAAGTTCTAGTTTTAGTCAGCTATTCATGCTCTTAGTCATGTTTAAGATGTGCTGCAAATGCACATTTTGTTTATAAAACAAATACATGTTTGTGCAAGCTGTTTTTATCCCAAAATGATTTAGCTCTAAAGCCATTTTCAGGAGGCCAAGGACTAGTGAGCGTGAGGTGAGAGCCACTATCCAGGATGAAACATCCAAGGTCCATACATACAGTACATCAAGGAAATGGCTCCAACAGATGACGTGCTCAGTGAATGTCTCAGACAATGGGGGACAGAGGATGAGGTCAGTGCCGGCTCCAGAACAAACTGACTGAGGGTACATTTGCGTTTCATAGGGGCGCAAATAGACACCATTGCCATTAAAATACATTGTGATGCCACTAAAACTGAGGGTGCAATGCACCCTTTTGCACCCCTGTAGATCCGGGCCTGGGTGAGGTGCTTAGGGACCATCATGGGACGACAAGCCCCCACATGGGATGCACCACCGGAACATAACTGAAGTGGCCGATATCAAGAAATCCTATCAATGGCTCGAAAGAGCTGGACTGTAGTGATGGGATTTTCGGCTCTTTTTGGTGAGCCGTATCATTTGGATCGGCTCATCAAAAAGAGCCAGCTCTTTTGGCTCCCAAATGGCTCTTTTAAAAACTGTATAGTTTCAATTAACAAAAGGTTTTTGCAGAGATTTGACCTGTTAAATGAACCATTCTACACACAACCCTAATTAATCATATTGATTAAAATGAACAAATATAAAGTTATTGTTATATTTTTATGATTGAAACTCACACAAAGTACCTATTTTAAGTAAAAAAAATAAATAAATAAAAATGGCTCGCGGGTGAGAGTCGGCTCTTGTCATTCACTTAAAAGAGCTGGCTCTTTGTACTTCTCGTTCGCGACCGACCCATCACTACTGGACTGAAGGACAGCACAGAGGCACTGATCATGGCAGCGCAGGAGCAGGCCTTGAGCACCAGAGCAGCAGAGGCTCAGATCTATCACACCAGACAAGACCCCAGGTGTAGACTGTGCAAAGAGGCCCCTGAGACAATCCAGCACATAACTGCAGGGTGTCAGATGCTGCAGGGAAAGCATACATGATAACCGAGTGGCTGGCATAGTGTACAGGAACATCTGGTTAAACACCATCCTCTAAAGGAGAATCCTTTGGGACTTCCACATAAAGACTGGTAATGTAAAGTTTGCCTTTAACATTCTGTCATATAATTTCCCTCACCCTCCACAGGTGGTCGGCTCTCATCCCTCCAAGCTCGGGTCCTCTAGGCCTGGGAGGTGGAGGGTTGTGCACAGTATCTTTGCTGTTGCTAGGACTGCACTTCTCTGAACTGAGATGTGTCTGATGTTTTTCCTTCGGGGTTATGCCCGATATATACTGTATATATTATGAATATGTACATATTCCCAGATATGTATATGCGGGGTACCTATATATTCTGATTATTTATTCACATTTTATTATTTTGTTGTTGTTGGTTATTTTAAGATTACTATTTGAGCTACTGTGACAACACAATTTCCCTCATGGATCAATAAAGTCTGTCTAAGTATTAAAACACTTATAAGATCAAAGAAGGTGAGTGCATCGCAGGAGAGAGAGGAGTCGAGGCACTCTGACTTACATAAAAGTCCTTTATTTAGGCAAACATGGACATGCCGATGTGTTTCTACCGAGAGGTCTTCTTCAGGGCATAGACAAAAAGACACAGGTGTCCTTAAGTCGTAATACATCATGTGGTGAGGGGGGTCACGAGAACAACCTCCCTCTTTCACACATCACAATAAAACCACATTATGCATTATTTTCAGGAGAAAAATGTTTTGAAAAAAGTATTTATAAGTACCTTTTTCTGAACTTATATATTATATTTAGATTTTTTTGACATATAAGAGGGAACAAAATTGGTCTAAAACACAGTTGGCATTTTTCACTTCAAACTATAATAAATTAAGCGATTGCAGCGCATGACTTGAAGGACTTTTTAGAGAATCTGTGGTGATGGAAAGAACTGCAGACCGCACAGATGAAGATTGGAGAAAGGCTGGAGGGAACGTAAAGCTGGTGAGTGGAGATAGAAGCACAGGGGTGGAGCAGAATGCAATGAAAAGAAGGATCATATCAATATGGAGCAATGGAGAAGATTCTAGAGTGAAGGAGAGTTATATAAACATTAGTCTAAAATTGAGGTCAGGCTGACTCTGCTGTGCCCCGTCCCGTCAGATCTGCGAAGCTAAGCAGGACAGGGTCAGTGGGAGTGAGTGTTGGTCAGAGGGGCCGATGGCGCAGATTGGCAGCCTTAATACACAATAACACTTGTTATTACACAGGCTTGCAAAGCACAATATGTAATAAGTGTAAGCCATGAATAATTGTAAACATTTTAATATTGTTGTAGAATTGACTGAAACTGCACAGAATCTGAAATCTAAAGAAGAAAGAAGGCAGCGATACATAATAACTTACATCTGTATTACAAACCAGAAAGAGGATGACACATGTAGTATTTTTTAATTTGTTTTATTGACAAAAACAGAACAAAACATTTAATAAACAAAATGACCACAACAATAGACAATGACAAGACAAAACACATCACACTCTCACACCGACAAATGAAAACAAAGCACAGGCTTAAAATAAACCGAAAATTACATTTCGACGTATTGTAATGAAGTACAGTCTCAAACATACAATCGAAGCCAAAAGAACCAACAGAAAAAAATACTAAACCTACAGACTTTTTAAAGAAAAAAATTACAATTAGATAAATATTAAATAAACATTTTAATCTTGGCATAAAAAGGACATTTTAATTAAATCAACTCAAAACTAAAGGAGCACTATGCAACTTTTTAAGTGAAAAATAAATTCCTGATATTTGTGCATATTTGACCTTTTAGTGACCCAGGGGCTGTATGGGAGCAGAACATCGTTTTTAGGGATTTCGTAGAAACGGACCAGAAACCCTGAAAACATTTGATCCTGGAGCATCATAGAGGCCACTGTGATGGAAAGTAAAGGTGCCACGCTGCTCCCATACAGCCACTGGGTCAAATATACACAAATAAAAGTCATTTATTTTTCACTTAAAAAGTTGCATAGTGCCCCTTTAATGATAGATTAATTAAAACTAATTCCATCACATATCCTTCCCAAATATCCATTCAGACTGAACCAGCTTTTTTCATAATGGCTTTTTTCTATTGTTTGTTTGTTTGGTTTATTTGGTTGGGACAGTGCGTGCACATGAAGAACGCATGTGAACACGCCACTCCGGATTGTAGCCTCCATCCGTTGCCCCACATTCGCACTCACAAACTCACTCTCATTCATCCTTGCCTATTGTACATGTTTTTAGTGGTAGGGGAAACTGGAGCACCTGAAGGAAACCTACGCAGACACGGGGAGAACATGCAAACTCCACACAGAAAGGCCGCACGGGCCGGGAATCGAACCAAGGACCTTCTTGCTGTGAGGCAAGAGCGCTATCCAGCGTTTCAGATTGTATTATACACATGTAGTATTTTGTATTATTGTAGTACTTTGAAATGATACCTCTCCATCTGCATCTCAGGTGAGATTTGTGTGTGTAACTCCTCTTTTAGTTTGCCCGCCACTAAACTTCTTCCTTTAGTTTGTGTTTTGTCTGCTTGCTTTGTTTGTTTGCTAACACTTACGTGAGTCATTCTGTAGCTAGCACTTTTATGGCCAATTGTCATTATTTTCTCTGGTGTATGTTCTCTTGCTTCTATAGCCATGGGGTGTGGGATATAAGTTTCATAAAATGTGAAGCATTTATTGCTCCAGTTATATTTGGCTGTGCAGGTTCTTGTCTCCATAGGGAGCTCCCTGTGTGAGTCTGAACATTCAGCAGGGAGCACAAACAAACTGCCCCTAGAAAACCACTCCACTAACTCTAATATGTGATACTGAATATGCTGGACTTACGCGTTTCTGCAGTTTGTGGTTGGAGCGGTAAAAGCATAAGCCATGTTCAACTATATGGCAACAGTATTTATTGTATTTTTATTTTTTACACATAACAAAAGTATACAACAAGAACAATTAACTTACAGAGTGTGATGGAGTTTATCCAAAACCCTCAAGGGGCTGAGTGACGTGGCAACCTCCAATAAACTAAATGAATACAAACATAGTTTTAAAGCAAGACAGAACTTACATTTCGGTTGTGCAAAGACATGTTACACAAGAAACAGACAATCAAAGGTTAGTAGGATATACCTATTGGATAATCATGACTCTGACTCAGAAGCAATCTTTTCAAAGCTTTTTTAAATTGAGATATTGAGAGCCCTGTGAGGTGAGTTGGGAGTTTATTCCATATTTTGGGTCCTCAGAACACTTATCTGTGATTGAGTGGTCCGCGCAAAGGGAGCCCTGATGAGATGCTGCTCCGACACACACATGTGATTCATTGTTAAGGAAAAAAATGTTGTTCAGATGTTGAGGCACTCGATTATTTACAGAATTGTAAACAAACTGAGCAGTTTGAAATTGGTTGACTTGGTAAACACTAAGAAAACTTAATTCAGCAAACAAAGGCTGAGGCGCAGATCAACACAGAATATGATTCTCATCAGTATCATATCAGTTTACCCTGAAATTTGCAGAAACCAAACAGTCTTGACTTAATTTGAGTGCATACACAATCAAAGTGGCGTATTTTTAAGTCACACTTTTTCTCATAGTTTGGCCTGTCCTGCAACTTATACTCAGGTGCGTCTTATATATTAAAATATATAATTTCACATGTTCGTTACTTTCACACTGATTCTGTATGCTGTAGTTATCTGAATAACTGTTGATCTGTTACGTTAACATACCAGAACCAATCATGTTGTTTATGTTTCGTGTAGCTGAATAACCATCCATGTGTTACGTTAGCATATCGCACACCTATTCAGCCTGTTGTTTACTATTCTATTGTTATTATTATAATTTGCCTTTCAAGATAAAATGTCTGTTCTTGGTCTCGGATATTGTAAAATAAAATTGCCCCCAAAATATTTTATTTATAGTCCAGTACGACTTATATAGGTTTTTTTCTTCTTCATTATGCATTTTTTAGCTGGTGCGACTTATAGTCCGGAAAATACGGTAAGTCAATTCAATATTAAATCAACTTAATAATAATAAAAAAAATAATAATAATTCAATTTAATTCAAAATTCAATTAATGGAACTTAATTTAAAAATGAACTAAATCAATTGTTGCATACGCCGTCAAATGAAGTGATTGTGTATGCAGCTCTGTGCTACATTGACAAATGAACCCTCAAGTGGCTCAGGAGTCGTATGTTGTCCTCGGTCTGGCTCAGTCTCACGATCAATAAGGCTGAACACTTACTGCAGGTTCTACTTGTGGGAGATGGCAATGGGACACCATCCCGACCAATTAACCTGATCAGCCAATCAGCAATTCATGTTAGGATATACTGCATATGAAACATGGAAATGCATAGTGTTTACAATCTGAATCTAAAGGAAGAGGCCACTATTTTCAGTACTGAGATATGTTCTTACCTGGGCTTAGACGAGTTGATGCGTACCCGGCTTGGTCTTTGTGCGTGGCCTCAGTAATGTAAATAGACTGAACATGTTGTTAGAATTAGCCTCGAAAGACAGGGGTGAAGTTAGAAGCCACCAAGCTCTTCCACGTTTTCCCTATTTAAATACGGTTGAGTAGTTACACGATCCACGTATAGTTACACAAAATTAAACCTGTCAATTTTCTAAGCTGATAAAAAGTGGTACTATATTGTAAGGCGTAATAACACCCCAGGAGCACTTCGATGTCTGCGCAGTAATATCTTCACTCCTAGTGTGAGAGTGGACATATTACTGCGCCTTACAATATAGTGCCCCTTTTTATCAGTTTATTGTGAATAGTGCCTTGTGTTTGCGCCAGTCATGTGACTGTTCACTTTACAATTAGAAGGTCGTACGTGACCGAAACGCGTCGGCTTGTCCCTGTTTTCTTTCAATAAAGGACTTTTACTTTAATTCAGAGTGCCGCGGATCATCTTTTTTCTCAATTTATGGACTTCATGGCTTTGATCCGGAAGAGCACCTGACACGGGCATTTTTCTACCGACACACCTTCTCCACATCCTATGTTTATTTTTGTGTAACTAGACTTGGATCGTGTAACTACTCACATAATCGTATTTAAATAGGGAAAAATGGAAGAGTTTTCACCCCAGTTTCCCCCCAAAGGAATACAGTAGCAGAGGCTAATGCTAACAACATCTTCAGTCTGAGGGCACGCTCAAAGACCAAGCCGGGTACGCATCAACTCGTCTAAGCTCAGGTAAGAACATTTCTCAGTATGTCAAATAGTGGCCTATTCCTTTAATGAAAATAATCTAAGACAGGTAGACCCACTACATTAACATACTTCCACTTTTCTTTGTTGACAAGGCTGTTTTAAATAATCAGACAATAATGAGACTGCAACATATAAAAAAAAAACTGGCCTCAGTCCTTTTGCTTCTAAAGGTTAAGTTTTCTGGATGTCTAAGTTATAATTGGTTCTCTATCTACAGCATCCTTCTCCGCCCAAAAAGTAAAACATGTGCATGATTATGCTAATGAGTATTTGGCATACCTACAAAATACAGGCTTCTCCTTGTGTGTGCATACCATCAATACCATTTTTACATTCCCTTAAATTAGAATATGACATTTTTGGGTCTTTAAAACTTGTGCTTGTGCATGGAGCTATTCACTCAATTCACTTTATAATTCAATATTTACCTTTTTATTTAGTTTATATGTATATCTGAAATATATTTACTTTCTTTTGTAATACGTTTGTAAGATGATTACCTCTGATGACTTCTCCTTGTGTTTTCTATAAATAGAGTTAGCCCCAAAAGGTTGCTGTTTTGCAGTCAGAGTTACTTAAAATAATGACTAGCCAAAGAGTCTGTAATATGGCCATAAGCCACTCATCTGAATTGTATAATTGGATGTTTTATATTAGTTAAAAGAGGATAAAAAATATTGGGTCTGAGTGAGCCATGGGAGAGTGTAATGAATTTGGCTTCCCTGGTTGACTGAGTTGGAAAAAACCCCAGGCTTTGTCTTTTCTTTTAAGAAAGCCACATCAATATCACATGATGGTTATTTTTGTATTTATATTTGTAAAGTAGTTATTGCTGAAAAGCTGTAACTACAAATACATAAAATTGCCCTGTTTTAGGTGGATAAAGCTCGAGAACGACAAAACGATTACAAAAACTTGTATTTGCGGTGGCTCTTTACAGTAAGTTGTAATTTTGACACAAGAATGAGAAAACTGCATTTTGCGATAACACCTTTTGTAGTTTGTTCCATGAAATAATAAACCACCTTATTGTGTAAATAGGACCATTTTAAGTCTTACATTTTAAGAGTTCAGTCAACAATAGGTGTGGACACTGCATGGGCCCCTTCAGATACATTTATTTGTAAGTAGGGCTGGGTACAGAAAAAAAGCATGTGTCTGCCTGGTCGGTCTGAGACGGCACTAAAGAAAGTGACTTAGGTGTTTCAGCTCAAATAAATGATAAAAACACTAAAATAAGCAGCATTTTATTGAATAAATGACCATTATTGTTCTGTTTTATGGTTCTACAACAAAGTAAAAAGGAAGCACGAGTATAAATTACTTGATTTGAGAATATTAGTCTTGTTTAGAGCAGTTTTGACTAGATTAGACATATTTACTGCTGTCATCTATATTATTTGCCTTATTTCATGACAATTTTTACTGATTCTAAGGAAATCTCGCTTGAATTAGGAAAATAAAACTGCTAAAAGGACAAGACCAATTATCTTACCCTATTGGCAAATACATTTAAATAAAAAGGAAATAAGTAGAAATCTATTGAAACAAGTAAAAAAACACCTTAGAACAAGTTAGAATTAGGTCAAATGAGCCACTAAAACTTTAGATAAATAAGATGAATTTGGTTCATTTAAACTCATATTTACTTTTTTGTGTAGACGACAAATAATTTAGTAGTTTGTATTTTTGAAATTGTATTTTAAGTCATGTTGTGAAAAAGGCAAGGTACCTTGCGATTGAGAAACACCCTATGTGTCTCCATGTCTATCTATGGTCTGCTCTGACTGAACCCAAGAAAGAAAACACAGAGAAAGGTCATCTGTTACCTCTTCAATGTGTTCATTTAGTCTCAGGGGTGGAAATAGATCTTTGGCCTGTGTGGGAGCCTCCTGCTCTGTCCTGGCTGCTGCCACTAACTGCTCTTTGCCTTGTAACCATAGTAATGTGCTGTTTATTTATGTAGATATGTACTCTCTTTGTCAAGATAAGCGAAGATAAGATAGGTAATTACCCTTAGGGTTAGGTAATTACCTAAGAGTTACTGGGTAATTATTGTTTTAGGGTTAGTAATTACTAGGGTAATTACCTAGTAAATACCTAGTAGTTAGGTAATTACCTAAAATGCTACCATTGACCTTTATTTTCATCCTGAGTAAGGAATGATTCTGTATTACTAATTATTGTATTGTGGCATAATTCCACAACTATGCGTGACATCACTGGAAACCCATGTATAGACCCTTTTGCTGCTTACATCATCAGTGACATCAGCTGGAGGCAGGAAGTGAGCAAGAGAAATTAGATTAAACTAGCGATTATAAGTGTAAAACTACAACTAAAACATGTGGTCCTGTTGTGGCTTAAGGAGCAAGAACAAGAGGAATGACATTTGAGACGATAAACTAAGGTTTTATCTGATATTTCCAACAAAAGTTAGACATTTGTTTATCATTACTATGACAACAGCTACCATGGAAATAGATAGGGATCTAGCTTCCCGCCTCCAGATTTAGCCTGGAATGTTTACAAACAATGAAAGGGTCGATACAAACAAACCTTGGGCTATAAGTAAGTAGTAAGGATTAGCTACACGTCTTTGCAACATAAAATATAGTTTCAGAGAGTGTGCCATGAGAGTCTTCTTTAGTTGTTATGGACGTGTCTGAGTGTCCTTTCCTCAAAATCAGCTTCGACTCACCGATCATTATTATACGCTCCACAGTCGTAATCATCTTCCCACTGAAACATCCCCTGGGCTCAAATAACAGCCTCTATACCCAAATGGACCATTAACTGTTCCGATGGCGCTGGTCCACTCTGCCTCTCATGCATAACTTATGACTCATTTTATCAAACATATAACCGCTGACAAATCACAATAAAGAAAATGTTAATGCTTATGAAACGTACCTTTTGCTGAGGGCTGGCGGAGAGCAAAGTCGGAGCCTTGTCGGCGCAACCTGAAATGCGTCGTTGTGTCACCAAACAAATACAGTAAATAAAAATAACAATAAAACAGCACTTATAAGGCGAAAGGCACTACAGATGAAGAGGAAAAAAGCATTGAGTGAGGTCAATTTGAAACTTTGCTGTATATTTCTGACATAAATATGACAAAAATAATGTATTAATATGTTTTTTTGTTTATGCATAAAAATGATCAAAACTGCTGATGTATTTGACAACTAAATCTAAATAATGGGTAGAGCTAGGTTTAAATGTATGGTTTTATTTTGTTATATTCTTATCAGTTCAGAGGGAATTATGGATATATTGTTTAATTCTAATTTTGCCTTGTTTTTTAGGGTTCAAAACTCAATAAACCATGCTAGGAATTCAATATTGAAAAATCCCTCTGAAAAAGTCTTCTAAACTTTGTTAAGTACAAGACTGGGACATTTGAAGTCTGTAGGAGCTAGTAAAGTGGAGATGTTGTTGCAAAAAATAATAATTTTGAGAAAGTGGCCTTTGAAGTTACAATTTTCTGTGTAGATCAAGGAGAAGAGAAATGTTGAATTTGTGCTTCGTACTTCAATACTTCAGCACCTTACTGTCAAGATTTGGCAATTTATTTGTTTCCAGGTGAAAATATATGTAAGGAGCGCAAACTGGCCCAAAACCTAAAAATTGAAGAAAGAAAAAAAAGTTTTATTAGTGGCTCCCAAGTCCTGGGTCTTCATCGTATTTATCATTTTTATTCTTTCTTTCTTCTTTTAAAATTCTTTTAAAGATTTTTTGGTCCATAAGCTTCTTTGGGTAGAACGAGGTGAAGGTTAAGGTGAACTTTATTGTCCTCGTAGGGAAATTTGTCCTCTGCATTTGACCCATCCCTCAATGCCGCTGGGGCAACCCGTCAGGAGCAGTGGGCGACCGCAGTGCAGCGCCTGGGGACCCATCTCCAGATGTGGAGCCAGGCTCATGGTCAGAATCACCTGGCTGGAGGATTTAACCTAATGTGAATGTTTTTTGGGTTGGGTTGATGGGGGAAACCGGAGGAAACCCAGACACACTGTGAGGCAAGAGCGCTATCCACTCGGCCACCGTGCCGCCGGCTGTGGGGAGAAACCATAGAGCTAGTTGATATACACTGTAAAATGTACTAAAAGTAAAAGTATTTCTTAAGAATCCAATGTGTAGAGTAAATAAATAAATAAATAAGGAATAAATCTGGACTAAACCAGATCTAAACCAGGATTAAACCAGGACTAAAACAGGGCTAAACCAGGTCTAAATCAGGACTAAACCGGTAAACCGGGTCTAAACTGGGACTAAACCAGGACTAAACCAGGTATAAATCAGGACTGGACTAAACTAGGTATAAATCAGGACTAAGTCTCACTTTGAAAATAAAATATTTTTACTTTTAACCCAATTTAAAAATGTAGTGGAGTAGAAAGTACAGGTACAGGCTCTGAAATGTAGTACAGTAAAAGTCGAAAGTATTCATCATAAAATTGACTTAAGTAAAGTAAAAGTACCTATAATTTGTACTTTTTACTTGTACTTGCACTTTTTACATACTTTCCACCACTGCGCTTCCACTGAGTATGGAGTGAATGAATAATGTCTAGTGCAGCGCTTTGAGAAACTTGGTAATGAGGCTTGAAAAGCGCAATACAAGTGTAAGCCATTATTATTATTATTATTATTATTGTTATTATTGTTTTTATTATTATTACAGGACATGCATAATGACTACCGAGAACCGAGATTCGAACTACTAACCTTCCGATCATCATGACACTACCATCTGAACCATGCTCTGTCAACCCAACACTAAATTTGTAATTAAAATTTTGCTTTTGCTTTTGCTTTTGTGTTTAATTGAGAGTTCAATGGTAATTTTAAGCATTCTGTTAGTTATGGTACATGTTATCTATGTTTGTGCTTATTTATAATGATGTATCTGCTTTTTTTTTTAGTTTGATCATTCATTATGGTAAAAATCAATGCCTCAGCCCAGTGTGCTGCATCAGTCTCTCTGGCTGCACCTGCAGGGGGGCAATCAGATTCTAGCAGTGGCCTGTCATATCTTTGGCCACCCCCAGACGTCGAATTGCCTATTCAAATACTTAATACTTTATGACACCAAATGAGCATACATGTGTTAATCTTGTATTTGGCCATATCACGCAATTATATACAATTTTAAGCTATTTACAGATGGACACAAAACACACTACGCCCCATTACACGTTGACAAAATTGCCTAAGAAGATTGATCCAGCCCGGACACTGTCTGCTCCCCGGTGCGCGCCTGTCCATTACATTGCACGCAAGTTTAAAAACACATCAACACAACCTCAGGGAGCTAATGTGGTTTCTATTAGCATGCTGTTTGTTGACTCAGTAGGATGCTGCAGCAGTGGCCGGCTCTGCCTTCACAAGCCAAGTTCAGGCAGAAAAACATGGCAGTGCCTCGTTGTCACCACATGTGGTTATGTTCTATTTACCAGCATTTTTGTATTCATAAAATGCGAGATGATATTACAACTTCAGCTTTTTGCTTTGGCTGGTCCAATAAATCACATCTGTTCCTAATCACAATGTTTGCCTGTCAGAGACCCTTTTCACCTCAAAACGACAGCATGGGATTAGCTGATAGACAGGGGGAGATGTATCATTCGGCGGACATATTTGAAGTATTTCTGGTGTTTGCTTTGTCTCAATCTCTGCCTGATCCATCAATAACCCTCTCTCCTCATGCTCTGCAATCTCTGGTGTGTGATAGAGAATGGGAAGCCACCTGTGGCCCCTGTATTTCCACTGCAGCGGTTCTCTTGCCTGATTCAGGCGTTCACCCTCCTCCAATATCACATACTATTTTTTGTAATTATTTTTAAACTCGTTTTTGCCTGATGCACAATAGCTATGTTCCTGGTCCAGATGTTCACAAGTGGACTAACAATAAACATAACGTAATAGACGTAATTTAGTTCAACTGTGACCAACAAATCACAATCAACAAATAAATATTGTATGCGAATAATACTGCACTGAATGTGGGTCTTAAGGACGAGTGAGAAGTTGCTTTGCTTATTTTGAGTTTCTAAAAGTGATCCAATACTGCCCCCTAAAGGGAAAAACTAAAAGTAGGCCTTTAACTGGGTAATTCAATATTCTGGAAAAAATAAATAGCCTCAGCCCCGATGAAGTGTGTACTGTTGTTTTCGCATTGTTTCTACAGGTGTTGTTTTATTTTTTCATTCAACCTATTTCCAAATATCACGTAGGCTTTTTTGACCACTAATATATGCTTGGCTTGGGATTTTTAACTCCACTATGTGAAAGACCAAATATTATGGTACATTTGTGAACTATATCAAAGAAATCACTTAAAGCGTCTTAAGGGAGCAAAAATACATTTCAAATTGGCTCAACTTGTAAGTTGAACCATGCCATGGGGTAAGTTGATCATACATCATAATAACTACACTACAGTATAATAAATAAGGTGTAAAACAGCAAGACAGTAATGCAATGTCTTGCACGTGTAACATTTATTCAACACTGTCTGAATTCAAATAAAATTTCTCGGAAGAAAGGATTTTTACTTCAAAATGACATGAAGAGAATAATAGAACAGTAAGGGTTGCAATAATTAAAGCGCCTGAAACCTATATGACTATTTTGCACTCGTAAAAGATATTTCTTTTTGACAATAAAACTTACTGTTTACAAAATACATGCGTGATCCATGGCTCAACTTGCCCCACTTTTACTGGCTCAACTTACCCCATCCTACACTTTCAACTTGCATTGGCTAAGTGCTCAATTAGACATACGTTCAGGAGATTAAGGTTTTCATGATAACAGCCCCATGTGTCCACTATTTCATGCTGTCCATGGATTACAAAAAACCTTTATTGAGTTGAAAGAACTTTTGAAGCTGAATTTCAAGTTTTCTTCAGTGCACGTGCATCTTTGTCTTAGCTGGAATCTCTTGTAGCAGGAAGGAAATAATGAAAGAGGTCACCAATAAAGGGCAGTATCCAGTATCCAGGGGGTGGCTCAACTTACCCCTATACTCAACTTACCCCGCTGTCCCCTAACTGTCCCTCTTCATGTTGTACTGCACAGCCATACATATGTGTTCATCCCCCAGTTTACCTATTTAGATAATGTCCAACTGCCAAGTGAATTAAATTACACAAAAAAATAGATTCATGTAGAACAGGGCCGGCCCAGCCTAATAATCAGACTATACAGCTGCTTAGGGCCCCGAGACCTCCAGGGGCCCCCCAATAGTGCCTACATCTGTACTACAGGTTCTGTGTGCCTCTAAAATGTCCCTGTTTTGCATGTTGTTCTTGCTAATATTATTATTGGGATTCTTGTGTCTAAAGGAATATGTTTGAAATAAATAAATAAACTAAACAGTCTGAGCAGATTGTCTCATGAGCGGAAGGCTGGCCTCCGATTCCCAGGGCCTACAAGTGCTTCGAGAACATTGTCGACTCACAATACAAGTGTAAGCCACTATTATTTGTGAGTGTGTTTCGTCTACAAGTTTTAATTTGGACACAATTTGGCTTACTTTTTACTATACCTTTTTGAGATTCTCACTGAAACAATTTGTGATAGAATTGCAATTAAATCTTAAGGCATGTGAAGTTTTAGCCAGAAACAATTGCTCTGGACTGTGTGTCTCAAAGAGGTCACTGCAAAAATAAACATCTTTAAACCAAATTTCGAAATGCTTTTACACAGCTTTTTTGCAATATTATTTATCATATAAACTGAGAATTGTGCTCACCAAACCACAGTATGATTTAGGTTTAGGCCTATTAGAGTTGATTCTATGTAGCCTAGCAAGTAGTTTTCTTCTAAGGAGCAGGACCAAGATTAAATCAGAACTAAACTGGGTCCAATTTAGACCAAAGTGCATCCAAATTGAGCGTGACCCATTTCTAAACCAGGTAAACACCTAAGTTACATACATTAGTAAAGTATAAATTAAACAATATTTATTAAAATGCAGATGGCCCTTTAGTACAACCTGAAGAAGCCCATGGTTCCACTGTAGTAGACGTACTAAAATCAAACCGAGACAATACCTCATAAAAGATTTACCTATACATCAGGATCAAATCAGGACTGAACAGGATCTAAAAGGGGTCAAAGTAAAACACAATTTTAGACTCAATTATAGCAAAACAAAGTCTAATGAATCGAAACAGCTGGACATTTCTTACAGACATTGTTTTGTGATTAACTGAATAAACTCTCAAGGGCCAAAGTTGGTCATCACAACATTGCAAAGACAGCCAACAGTGTACAGGTGTTAAAAATTGCTTACCAACTTTGTCCTTGGAGAAATTATTTGGTTAATCAGAAAAGGCAGATAATCATAGGTAAGATATCTGGATGTCTGCAAACACCAGTTTAATTAAAACTGTGTTGTAAATCATGTCTAAACCAGGAAAACACCAAACTTAAATGCATCACTAAACCATACATACAATAATCTCAAATTAAAAGGAATAAAGTCTAAATTTGGAAATGGCCCTGGCCTGAGTAAGTTACCACCTGAAAAAGCCATACATGGTTCAAAGTATGGCTTATCAGTGGTGGAAAGTAACAGTAAGTAAAAAGTACAAGTAAAAAGTACAAATTATAGGTACTTTTGCTTTAGTAAATTTTATGATGAATACTTTTTACTTTTACTTAACTACATTTCAAAGCCTGTATCTGTACTTTCTACTCCACTACATTTTAAAATTGGGTTAAAAGTATTTTATTTTCAAAGTGGCCTCTCAGCGATGAACTGGTTTAGTCCCAATTTAGACCTGGTTTAGATACAGTTTAGTCCTGGTTTAGACCTGGTTTAGTCCTGGTTTAGACCTGTTTTAGTCCTGGTTTAGTCCTGGTTTTGACCTGATTTAGTCCGGATTTAAACCTGTTCTAGACCTGAGTTAATGGTTTACTCGTTTAGACCTGGCTTAGATCAGGTTTAGACCTTGGTTAGTCCTGGTTTAGTCCTGATTTAGACCCGGTTTAGTCCTGGTTTAGACCTGGGTTGATTCAAAGGATTAAAAAAAATCCTGTACTCTTAATTAATTACTTTTTACTCAAAAAGTACTAATTTTTCAGAGGATACTTTTATACTTTTACTTTGGTAGGAATTGAATCTGATACTTTTACTTAAGTAAATCCTTGGTCCTGTGTCTGCACTTTTACTCAAGTAAGAATATTTGAGTACTTCTTCCACCACTGTGGCTTATTAGGATTCAATAATAAACATGTACTGATTCAACTGGCTCTAATATTCGATGCACACGCGGAAGGGATGACCTGTAGGGGCGCTGTTGTCGCCGTTCATAGCCATAAGCGGGGAGTGTGAGGTGCATGAAATGGGGAAAAATGGCGGATCATGTGCAGGTAAGAAGAGGATTCATGTTTTTGTCAATATTACATTTTAAAACGCCCAAATTATAGTCGGCCCAGTGTTTCGGAGTGGTGGGCTGTGGGTCTGGAGCTGCTGTGACTCCAGGATGCGCGTTAATCAGTCGTGTTTTTGTCCCTGTGAGACTAAAGAGAAAGGATGGTGCTGTGTTGACTTGTGGCCTGCTGTCATTGCTAGACTTGGCTCGGTACACTGTGAGCTAACTAATGCTAGCGGTGAGCCTTGAATTAAATCTGAAAATGTAAACAAATGCCCCTTGCGTCATTGTTTCGGGTGTCCTTAAACCTCCTGATGTTTTTACCACTTGCATGCACGTGATACCCAGGATACGGTGCTTTTCGGGAGCATATATGCCATTCACGTAAACAATAAAATACAATTGGGAATGTTGCGGATGAAAAGATTGCCTTGCTAGCGTAAAAAAAAACAAAACATTGTTTTTATTGCCATGGCGAACAGTCACACGGACAGCTCTGGATTATCGGTGTGTTTATGTGCCGTTTGGTGGCTGTTTATAGGCAAAGTGTTTAATGTTTTCGTTTGCCGACTGTGCCTAAAAGCCGACTTTCCACCCGCTAGGCTAACGTTAGCATCATAGTGTAGTTCTACTTCTCCCGCCCGACCTCATTTGAAAAGAAGATTTGCTTTTTTAAACCCCTTCAACGTGGATATAATTTCCTTTTCGTGCCTCACTCACCAACAGCACACCTGGCGTCAAAACTAAAGATAAAAGTGGCTAGTTTTTGTTTTTCGAGAGCACTTTTGCAAGGATGCTGTGCTGTTCTGTTTGAATAGCTTGCGCGGCTAAGAGCTAGCCCTGAGAGACTGATAGGACACATGTTATGAGGGAGCTGCAGCTAGGAAGAAGAGATCCCCTCTCCCGAGTGCCTGATGTCGCACTGTGTGGATAATTCATGATAATTTTCGAAAATACTTTGTAGTATTATTTGTATAGCAAGACGAGCTACGTCTAATGGGCTTGTATCCACCATAAAAATAAATCAATTGCAGTATTTATTTATTTATTGTTAATTTGAGTGAATTATTGACTAACCACAGAATGCTAAATTGCCAAAAGCTGTTACAATCAATTTGTGTGATGTAATGTGTCTTTATATTTCCACTTGTGCTGTTGTGAATGACATAATTTAGAGATCACATGGGTTTGACCTGTTATCCATTACCAACAGTGTAATTTATGCAACACAAATGTATATCAGACATTATCATACTGGCCAGTTGTCAATTAGGTGTTTTTGATACATGAATAAATGCTTGTTAACCCCATTTGATGAAGCGTCAAGTAGTTATTAAGCAAACATCAATAGGATCTTGTTTTGTTCCAGCCATGTGTTGGCCATATATTTATTTTTAAACTTAAACTTGGGTTATTAAGCCAATGCAATTTTAAAAAGCACTCTTTGTTGAGTTTGTATATATGTAAAAACAGGCATTGTTTAACCTCTTGGTGCTAATCTGTATTTCACCATTTATGCTGCTGTCGCGTATTGTGTTAAATTACTATTTTATTAGATAGTTCTTATTCTATTTTTATGCATGCCTTATAGTTCTATAATTTTTTTATATCCTTTCCCCCCCCCATAGTTTATTATTTATCATTGTTACAAGTTTATGTTTCATGTTGCACAAGAACACCAAAGAAAATTCCTAGTCTGTGAAACCTTCATTGACAATGGCAATAAATTCTATTCTGATTCTGATTCTTAAGCCCGAGGCCTTTGTCTCCAAAAATCATTTATCTACATCATAGGTGCACATGGCTAATCTCGGTGTCCAAACATTTGGTAGAGCGTAGGGATAACGGAGGAAGTGAAATAATAATAAATTATGTTGTTTGACAATAAAATGAGGTTTGGCCTGTAAAAAAACAAAAACGCATATTTCCCCATAAAAAGGCCTTGTTCCTTCCCGTGGTGTAAAAAATAACAAAAGAAATGGATAATTCCACATCAGCTGTCACTAATTTGCAACTTTGGAATATTTTGCTGCGTAAAACATGTATGTCAGTAGCTGTATCTGAAAGCGCAGAGACATTTTTGGGGGCTATAGGGCTCAAGAGGTTAAAAGAAAACAATCAGACATAAGGAACACAGCATGCTTTTGTGTTAACACACCATTCTACAATGATGTATGTAATCATGTGTGTATCATGCTTGGTAGCTGGGGGTTCGTATGTCTACACTATGGATCTGTTTGACGCCGATATCCCCTTGTGTCTGTTTGTCCTTATCTAGGGCCTTGCCCAGCTGGAGATCCTGTGTAAGCAGCTGTACGAGACGACCGACACTGCTGTTCGACACCAGGCAGAGAAAGCCTTGGTGGAGTTTACCAACAGCCCTGACTGTCTTAGCAAATGCCAACTTCTTCTCGAGCGCGGCAGTGTAAGTATTCAGTAGCTGCTTCAAGTGGATACTAAGGTGTTGTGACATTCTGTACAATAAAGCGGCAGCCTACAGTGTGTTTTTTATGAAACGTTGCATCATCTGTAGCCACTAGACATCAAGCCTACTTGGCTTTGTTACCATGATAAACCCATCACAGAATGTTCCAGAACACCAACACTCGTTCATCACAGAGTGAACTTTATAACATCCACTTCACATTATTTATGCATGTATTGTGTGAAATGGGTTATGGTTCCCAGTCTGATTTAATTTCAATGATGTATGATCAGGGAATCGGTTTTCTACATTTAAAAGCCATTTCATCACGTGGTGGTGGCTCAGTGGTATCTTTCACCTTTACAGTCAACCCAAGTGCTCTAGTCTACGCAATGACGACAAACCGATAATAATAATAATAATAATAACAAACCGCCTCCTTTAGTGAAGAATGCTCATGAAGGGTTTTGGAGAAAGCATAAAGAGAGAATTTTAATGTAGGAAAAGTGCTTTTCTCAAGTTTTTACTCCTTAAACATCAGAGCACCTTCACAACAGAACCATTATTTGACAAAAAATAGTGCTCTTTACAAGCTGCACTAAAAGAGCAGCTTGTGGAGTATTACCATTCAGGTTGATGCCTTGTCATCAACCTGAATGGTAATACTTTTACAAATACAGATTTCACAACCTTTTCTCTAATATTTACAATATCAATTTAATAATTGTCACAAGAGACTGGACATATTTTCAAACAGGCAGATAAATAATTATTCCTTTTATATTTTCCACCTACCTACTATCAGTCATAATCCGTTCTTGTGTCTCCAGTCATCGTACTCGCAGTTGTTAGCAGCGACCTGTTTGTCTAAGCTGGTGTCGAGGACCAGTAACCCCCTGCCATTGGAGCAACGGGTTGACATTCGTGAGTCTCCCACATCCATAGCATGCAAAAAAAAAAATCAGTGCAGACGGTGGACTTTAATTTGCATTTGATGACAAATATTGTTCTGCTCAACAGGAAACTATGTGCTGAATTACCTGGCAACTCGGCCAAAGTTAGCAGCATTTGTGACCCAAGCCCTGATTCAGCTCTACGCAAGAATCACTAAACTGGGCTGGTTCGACTGTCAGAAAGATGATTATGTCTTTCGAAATGTCATAGCTGATGTGACGCGCTTTCTTCAAGTAAGTTTATGCACTTGTATTACACAAAACAGGCATGTTTGTTTTTTCCCAATGTATAATAATATTAAAATTCTATTTGTGTATTTCCAGGACAGCGTTGAACACTGCATTATTGGGGTTACCATTCTATCACAGTTAACCAATGAGATCAATCAGGTACAGACTTACAGCAAAGATGAAATACTGAATCTATTTTTATTGGTTTTGTAATAATAAAACCTTCTGCTTCTTGTTTTCAGGCTGACACAACACATCCTTTAACAAAGCATAGAAAGATTGCATCATCGTTCAGGGATTCATCTCTTTTTGACATCTTTACACTTTCCTGTAACCTTTTAAAACAGGTACACATTCGAGCCAGATCAATCCAGTCACTAGAATATTGCTCGACTATAGATTCACTTTGATCTATTGTTTTTCTTCAGGCTTCAGCAAAGAACCTCAACTTGAACGATGAATCGCAGCACGGCCTGCTGATGCAGTTGCTCAAACTCGGCTACAATTGCCTCAACTATGACTTCATAGGAACCTCAACAGACGAGTCCTCAGACGACTTGTGCACTGTACAGATTCCCACGTCTTGGAGATCAGGTAGGACTACTCGCTTGTTTTCCACTATTGAGGGTGAGATTGGTTCGGGCAGCAGTGGAATTGACAATAAAAAGCAGCATCTGGATGCACACGGCTTGTCTAGGAAAACTGCTGCTGTCTTTAATCGTCCTGTATTATCCACAGAACCTGGGGTTCTGCTTATGGCTGTTTACTCATGCTGCATTACAACAATATGTTATCTCCAAATTGTTACTTTTACGTGTGATAAGACGTACCCTGCAACTCCCTGCACTCTGTCCCCCTGGCCTCCCGAACCCCTGCTAACTCTGTCAGCGCCTCGTTCCTTGTACCCAAACGATATGGCCATACCATCGAACAGTGATCTGATCCCTGTGATGATCTATTTTAGAGACATTGACCTATTCAGTGCTTCTATGTTTAAAATAGACATTTCTCTCCAGTCACTCCTCCATCGGTCAGTCTCCTCGTGCTCTGAGTGACTTTAGCCAATCACTGTGAAGTGTGTGTTTTCAGAGGAAGCGGATAACTTTAAAGGCATCATAAAGGCTGCAGCACAAATCTTTTTCTCCAAATCTTGGACCCCAAATCCTTTTCATCCCTTCAATATACTTAAAATCGGATGAATTAACAATTAAGTAAACAATATAATTAAGGCATTGAATTAAAATGGCAAAATGATTGCTTCATTGGTCAGCTGCAGAGCAAAGACTGCATATATTCAAACCCCAAACATATGGCGAAGATTTTAAAGGTAAAGTTTGTGGGCCTCAAGCGGAGTTAGTGTGAGATGGTGATATGAATTTTTTTGGCCTGTGGCCCCCCACACGACTAGAGCTGATGCTTCAGTTAAAAATATTGCTGTCACTTGTTTATTTGTGCTTTCAAAAAGGCCAGTACCGTGTTTTCCGGACTACAAGTCACACGTTTTCTCATAGTTTGGCTGGTCCTGCGACTCAGGTGGGTCATTCCGTGTCAATTCAACCAAGAAAATGCACTCACGTCACAGATTTTGATGAAACTGTGAGAGCCCAAATATTTTTGCTCAAAGTCATCTAATTAGTGAGATAATGGGCTAACGAATTTTCAGCCAGTTAGCACGACGTGTTACAAAAACGTCCATATCTCTAGAGAGCACCTAGAGAGCTGATTTAGGGGTCATTTTAAAGCTCTCTTTCATCAGCATTCTTTCCAAAAATGGAATACAAAACTAAAATTGGGAATAGCAAAAAACGTGCGTCTCTCAAACTTTCTTTGGTATGAATATGAAGAAAATGATCATGTCCACTAACATCCCTGAACGTTTCAGGGCCAATATATAGGCCTTGAATTGAGCTTTAAAATGACCCCTAAATCAGCTCTCTAGGTGCCATACCTTTTAGAGATATGGACGTTTTTGTAACGCATGTCATGCTAATTGGCCGAAAATTCGTTGGCCCATATCTCACTAATTAGATGACTTTGAGCAAAATTATTTGGGCTCTCAGTTTCTCCTAGAGGCCAATCACTCTCAAAATCTGTGACATGAGTGCATTTTCTTGGTTGAATTGACACGGAATGACTCAGGTGCGACTTATACTGTATATGAATTAATGTTACGTTAACTTACCAGACACCTTTTCAGTTCATCGTTTATGCTTCGTGTAGCTGAATAACCATCAGTGTGTTATGTTAGCATACCGTTTACCTATTCAACCTGTTGTTCTCTATTCTATTGTTACTATTATAATTTGCCTTTCAAGATGAAATGTCTGTTCTTATTTTGTAAAATAAATTTCCCCCAAAAATGCGACTTGTAGTCCAGTGTGACTTAAATATGTTTTTTTTCTTCTTCATTATGCATTATTTGGCTGGTGCGACTTGTACTCCGGTGCGACTTATAGTCACAGTACTTTTTCAGGGATTATTCAAAACTCCACTCCGTGTTTATACCACTCACAAACAGCTGTCCTGCGCTGAAATGCTACTGTTAGTAGGCTATAGGTGAGGGAGGTGTGTCACCAGAAATCAGCGGGAAAAGTTTGAGAATCACTTTACAAGCTTGTATAACAACCAGGTTATACTACTACAACATGTGATGGTGAAGAAATGACTTGAAACTGACGATTGTAAAATTGTTTTTGCATCTTCTTTGCAGCTTTTCTTGATTCCTCAACGCTACAGCTATTTTTCAATCTTTATCATTCCATCCCTCCATCCCTTTCTCCATTGGTGAGTTTGTGTTATTGGATAGTATATCTACTATAAAGTATGTATTACATATGTGTTTTAATACATATGCTCTGTAGGTGCTGTCATGTTTAGTCCAGATTGCTTCTGTTCGGAGATCCCTTTTCAACAATGCAGAAAGAGCTAAATTTCTATCACATTTGGTGGATGGTGTTAAGAGGATATTGGCAAACCCACAGGTTGGTTTGAACATGGCATGTTTCATTCATTTGTTTGACCTCTTTCCTGATTTTCCTATCTGCAATTTATCAGTGTTTGCCAGATCCCAATAACTACCACGAATTCTGTCGCCTGCTGGCAAGGCTCAAAAGCAACTACCAGCTTGGGGAACTGGTCAAAGTAGAAAACTACCCAGAAGTCATTCGCTTGATAGCAAACTTCACAGTCACCAGCCTACAGGTGGGTGGGACACCTTTGCTACTCGGTGGCAACTCGGTTTGGGTTTTATTTTGTTTTTGAATTTAATTGGTTATGAGTCTCATTTTAGCATTTAGTAAAGTGGCAGGTGATTGTAATGAAAGTAACTTGAAATCACTTTTCTCCATACACAGCACTGGGAATTTGCCCCTAACAGCGTGCACTACCTGTTGAGTCTATGGCAGCGTTTGGCAGCATCTGTTCCATATGTTAAAGCCACCGAGCCACATCTGCTGGAGACCTACACTCCTGAAGTCACTAAGGCCTACATCACGTCACGGCTGGAGTCCGTCCATGTCATCCTTAGGTAACCACTGCACTCACTGATGGCTCTGTACTACTGGTATCCACTCGACCCCACTGGCTTTACTCAGCACGCCTTGACTCGGCTTGCACACCTTTCCACTAGGTGCCAACTACAGGGAGTGGGTTCTGTAGGTCAAACACTGATGTGTGGCCTTCGGAAACATGCACATATAGTAATATTTAATAGCAGTATCTGCTCATATATGGTGCAAGGAGTTAACACTAGTTTACATTACATGCAGTTGTTTACATGAATGGCTGACCGCTGCCATTGGCAACTCTTATTCCATGTTTTGGAACTGCTAAGACGTCCCAGTCCGGCTTTGGGATGAGTGCTCACCACTGGGCTTAATTGAGTTTAATCTTTGACTATTTTCTTTGCCCTTCAGAGATGGATTAGAAGACCCCTTAGATGATGCAGGACTGGTTCAGCAGCAGTTAGACCAGTTATCAACCATAGGAAGGTGTGAGTATGAGAAGACGTGTGCTCTTCTGGTCCAGCTGTTTGACCAGGCAGCTCAGACGTACCAGGAACTGCTACAATCCACAAACTCGAGTGCTGTGGACATCACCGTTCAGGAGGGTAAGCAGTTCTTAATTCACTCATGTAGTCTATCCAATGGTAAATGTCTAACTGTTAAAATGATCTCTGTGTAGGTCGGTTGACCTGGCTAGTGTATATAATTGGGGCAGTAATTGGGGGACGGGTGTCGTTTGCCAGCACAGATGAGCAGGATGCCATGGATGGAGAGTTAGTCTGTCGGTAAGATCATGAGCTGAAGAATTAAAATGTCTGCTTTTAGAATTGTGATTGTTATTTTCGTCTACGTTATACTTCCTCATTGTTTTGGTCTGTCTCACTATTTTGGCACATGTGGCAACTCCAAGTGGACAAATTGGAATAGTCATATTTTACATATTTTGATTAACTTTATTTATATTGGAAATTTGCCACTTGTCTGCACACACAATTGATACAGATCAATGTCAACTCGGTGCCACATTTACAGTGTCTCCATCAAGGATTTTAAGTTCCCAGAAAGCCTTAGGTCGACTGTTTTGGTGAATTATTCAAAATGTTCATTCATAAAAAGTTTGTGTTCATTAAAATTGCTGAACAGTAGTCTACACAAAAACATTATATTAAGAAGTGCAACAGAAGTTGAAAAGGATTAGGTTTGTCTGGAGTGCCTAAGGCTGTACTTCATATTCACCATGCAGGTGATTTCCAACTATTTTCAATAGATAATTGAATCACTGTTTGCCATTGACAAGTGAGCACATAATAAATAATGATTTTAAATATTCAGATTTCAAGTGGTTCAAGTTTCTGTGATTTATTTTTTATTTGTTTTGTAAAACTTGCTCATACAAAGTGAGTGCCCTTTGAAGCTGGCAGGCATATTCTCACATGTATTACTGAATTCTTCTTTCCAGAGTTCTTCAGCTGATGAATCTGACAGATTCGCGGCTCGCACAGGCTGGAAATGAGAGGCTGGAACTGGCTATGCTGAGCTTCTTTGAGCAATTTCGAAAGATTTACATTGGGGATCAGGTGCAAAAATCATCAAAGGTGAGTCTTTGATATGTGTTAATGTGATGCTGCAGACTGTGACAAACAAAGCACGCTGCTCCATCTCACTGCTACGTTTATTTGGTCAAAGAATCAGATAACTGGAGTTATCGGATAATCAGACCTTATGCGTTGACATTCACTTCAGAAATCTGACTATCCAAAATCCAGGTGTACATGTATCGTACAAGTATCGATACCACAGGAATTGAGTATCTCTTCTCGATACCAGCTTCAGTATCGAGGTATTGATTATTTTGACAACCCTAATGTATATACATACTACTATGTCCTGTATACATTATATATATATATATATATATATATATATATATATATATATATATATATATATCTATTTAAAATAAAGAATTTTG
>OMNZ01104866.1:173-11055 GCA_900303255.1 Lesueurigobius sanzi | reverse complement strand
AAACAAAAATAATGCAACAGTATTGTTCAAAAAGGAGCAGGAAGAAGTTTATTTTATTTACTTATTAAACCCCACCCCTTGCCATCTTAACATACTGTAAACATATTACTGCTTCCTTCAGTTCAGTGCACACAAAAAATCTACATAACAGCCATAGCCACACCAAGAAACAAGATAAAGACAAATATATTAGGAATTTTGCCATCATATCATTATATTTTGTATACAAATGTGTTTTGTATTTGAACTGCTTTATGCTTACACATGTTTTTATGTCCTCACAAATGTTATGCCATAGTCTTACTCCACAATAAGTAATACAAAATCTTTTCCTGTTTGTTCGAATTTGACGGATTTTGAAGTTATTCCCTTCTCTATTCTAAAATACTTTTTGTATATTGTTTGGCAACATGTTTTTACTCGCCTTGTACATGAGCTGAGCTGTTGAGAATTTCACAATGTCACCAAATTAGAGCAGCCTTGACTGTATAAACAGAAGATGTGTATGGTCCCGGTAGCCAACTTTATGAATTATTCGTGTTGCCTTGTTTTTGTAGTAAAATAAGTGGGTTTAAAATAGAGTTGTTTCCCCAAATCTCTACACAGATCTCTTAAATGACAGTGGAGGAGGAAGTTGTAGTTTTATTGTTTGTTTTTTTAGCTGAGGCCCTAATACAGCAATCCACACAATTTCACATGCTCACAAAAATGATCACAAAATATGCTATTTTCCACCTTGCACTCGTCTCGATAAATGACCCCCTAATCTCGTCTATGTTCATGAATCAAAATAGAAAAATCATGTTTATTTGTTCAATTGAAACGAGATTAACCAATATCAGGAAAGAACATCAGGAGGGGGGACAACCGGGTAAAGTTGTCCAGGGGGACCCATGGAGGAGCCCATTTCCTATAACAGTTTTTCTCTGTTGGTTTGGCTCATTTCTTGAAACAGAAATGACTTTCTTAATACTATAAGATCATTTCGTAGGCAAAGACTCATCAGTCTTCATCTGTACTTTTCGGACGTTTCGATCTTAGTCCAAAGAGCGTCATCAGCTTAATAAAGACTTGAACACGCTCGTGGGTCTCTTAAGAGTAAACCAGAAGGAGGAGTTCACCTCTAAGTCCCTCCTCTCTTGGTGCTAAAGGTAGAAAAACATCTTATAAGATCATTTGGCCAAACAGTCTTACAGTTCTGCACAACATTACAGCTCACTAGCAAAAGCTCATACAGTATCTCTCCCAACACTGTTCACACATGCCTCTAAACTAGATTCCTTTCCCATATAAAGAGTCAGTACCATCAAAATGGCAAAGATCCTTCTCAATAGCTTTGGCTCATTTGCATTCACTTCGTCCTTTTACCAAAATAACCTGGATGATTCAGCTCAACACCAGGGATCACCTGCAAAAGCTCATCTCTCTCCCAAATGTGTCTAAACTAAATTCCTTTCTCATGCAAATAGCCAGCCGGTATAAATACTCTGTTTGGCCATAGATTTTCCCCCACATCGCAGCGGATATCTTACTAAGAAACTGCGCAAATGTCAATCAGTGTCATGAATTTATCATATTATATTCCAAGAAATCCATATATGGTGTTCCTGGTGTTATGTTCTTGACTAGTTTTGACGATCTAGTTCTTGGCTATTGTGCATATGATGACTTCATGCTGACATGTTTAGGAGAGGACACCCATTAGACTGAGAATCAACTCATCGGTTTACACAGCAAGATCTATTTATTTGGAAAATGTGCTAAATGTAGGCTCATGTTTCCAGTGTTTTTAGGGAGGCAGCCAAACCCGTGATAAAAAGCAGCTCTAGGTTTACTCCAGTGTAAACTAATATAAAGAAATGCACGGATGATACCACACTTCTCAAATGTTCACACTGAGCAAGCTTACTGTCTCTGCCTCCTGCTTGGTGATTTGTGATATGTTTTTTTTTTCTCGTTTTTTTCTGTACTGTTCATTTCTAACAAGACATGATGAGGCGCTAACAAGCAGCAGCAGGAAAACCCCAAAGGATTTACATTGAATCCATCCAGCCTCCACTCCCTTTTATCTCCAATCATGCTCCTTCTTGTGCTGACAGGGCAGAGGGAAAGCTGATATCTCCCACTGACAGCTCTGAGAGGCATCTGCTGCCAAGGCTCGCTGGCTTTGATCGATAAAACTGCCATATTTAAAGTGCTTTGTATTTGCCTGATCCGTCAGCGGCGATGGAGTGAAAGTTCAGGGCTATCGCTGCTCTTCAAGGCAATCCGCACAAAGGGAGAAAGCGAGAGAGCAGGGAAAGGCTATTGCTATTCTTCCATCCTTTATCGATGCGACGGCAACAGTTTTTGGTGATACAATGTCTGTTAAACTTAAAGCCATACTGTGTAGCATTCCAGGATATATGTTTCTAGGCCGCAAGAGCAAATAAACTGCCATGAAACAACCCAGGCTTTGTTGGAGCCGATATTAACCCAGTACAATGAAGGCTTTTTTAGAAAATCTTATGTAATGTTGATTTGTAGAGCCTGGATACTTTGTTTTGTTTTTATCTCTTAAGTTTCTGTTCCCCAAACGCCAAAGAGCACCTTCCCCAAAAAACTACTTTTGTGGTACTGACTTCCTGAGCTGTGTCCAGTTTCTCTCACATGCCGTAAAACAATGTTGTCCATCATATAAGTCCACACAGAGGGGTTAGGGGAGACATTTCAAAGAAATTTATAGTATTTTTCGGGTATTTGATCTCTGTGCAATAGTGATAGTTAGAGCTGCTTTGAGCTGCTTACAATCTTATATTGTTACAACTTTACAATATTACATCTCAGTACGTTACCAATGGAATGACATTTTCACCCTAATTTCAAGTCAAATTAGATTTATAATCTAAATTTTAAGTGTAATAAGAAATATTAGGCAAGAGCAAATTTATTTGTGGAGCACAATTCATACACAAGGGAATTCAAAGTGCTTATCAACAACATAAAATTAAAAGAAAGCAAATAAAAACAGAGAATAAAGTATATATAATCATTAATTAATTACATTGAAAGTGAAGAGTGCAGATAAAATACCTCCAGTGTCGAACTGTTTTCAGCCTGGATTTAAACATCGTCAGAGTTAAGGCCTGTCTCACATCTTCAGGCAAAAATATTATTACCGTATTTTCCGGATTATAAGTCACACTTCTCATAGTTTGGCTGGTCCTGCGACTTATACTCAGGTGCGACTTACTGTATATATTAATTAATATGTTACGTCAACATACCAGACTCCTATTGGGTTTGTTGTTTATGCTTCTTGTAGCAGAATAACCATCAATGTGTTACGTTAGCATACTGAACACCTATTCAGCCCGTTGTTCTCTATTCTATTATTATTATAGCCTGCATTAAAAGATGAAATGTCTGTTCTTGGTCTCGGATTTTGTAAAATAAATTTCCCCCAAAAATGCGTCTTATAGTCCAGTGTGACTTATACTGTATATGTTTTTTTTTCTTTTTTTTTTTTGGCTGGTGCGACCTATAGTCTGGAAAATACGGTATCATATTTTGAGTACCATAAGGTGCTTTTACAGGTTTTAGGAGGAAAATACTTATCCCTGTGCAGATAATTTGACTTTCCTACTGAAAACAAGGTCATATGTTCTTATTTTAAAAAAACTGCTACCTATTTTTAGATCGTTTGTTTCCAGTGAGCCTACCAAGGACCTCGTATATCTAAAGCTGTAGACAACATCACCATGGAGACGAGCGGGTGAAGTCCTGCTCTCGGCAAAGTTACCCATCACAGTTGAAGAGAGGTAAGCCACAGTAAAAGTATTTAGAGGGATTTTACACCGATAACAAAACTCATAATAAAATAAATGCTTGTGTATTTTATAATATTTACAGGGTGAAGTGTTTCGCAGTTTGGCTTTAGTCTGCCCGTACCTGTTTGGAGGCTTATTGAGTATAATAGCTTCAAACCATGCAGTTACAACCTCTATAATAAACATGAAAAGGTTTAGTCCACAAAATCTTGTTAGTTTTAGTCTAACAACAAAAATTCCACATAAATTTAGTCGAGCAAATTTGAAATAGATTGAGTAAACTTTACATTTATATTATAGTTTTAAAACTTACTTAATAATATTCTCTGGTTCATGAAGCGTCTGCCACATGATCAAAACACAGCTAGAGCTTTTCCTTTGGCAATGAATGATACGAGGCTCTTTCAAACTGAAGTCTGGATCCTTTTAGTCCCTTGTTTTCATTTTTGTTTAGTCTTTTTTTAGTCGACGAAAATATCAGTACATTTTAGTCATAGTTTTAACTTTAATTTAATTTTAGTCTAATTTTAGTCAGCAAAAATATCACTGAGATTAAAATTATGAATTAGGAAATTAACATTGTCTGGAAGATGTACATGACTCTTATTGGTAGCAAATAAAAGGTTGGACCTCGGGGCTTACTGCTGGAGTAAAAACAAAAATATACTGGTTGACACTGAAATGGAAAAAATCTCATTTCCGCCTGAAAAAACAACATACTGTATTTACATCAAAAGAAATCCACATTATTTGGGAATAGATCAAACCACAAACCAAATTATACATGTTTAATTTTCTAATACAGTTTTATTGATAGATGCTAAGAGACACTTATTTTGTTTTATCAGTATTAGCTTTTTAAAATTGTATCCTATTCCAGCATTATTACTACTGTTCCAAACCTTTTTTCTTCTTGATGGCACATTTCCTGACTTTTTGCACCCCCTTCTGTGATCCAGTCCTAAGAGCTGTTGTAACAAGTACATTTCTCCATTGTGAGATCAATAAAGAACTATCTTATCTTTAAAAAAAAGTCTGTCAGTCGCTGTATCTGTTGTCTAAATCTGGTTCTCATACATTTCACACCAAATACAAAAATGTGGCCTTCCATGCATCACCAGGCCTATATCCACTCATGGCCAAAATTCGCAAACAATACTCCACGCCGCCGTATCTACAAGGTCAGTGCACAAATGTTCGCGGCCCGACAACACTCCAGTCGTATATATATTTGCTCTGTCTGGAGAGTGAGAGGGAAGCCATGTGTTAATGAGGAAGACAGTTTGAAGGAGCGGCTTCCTCGGCTCATTAGGACCATTCTCACTCAGTCGCCGTCTGAGAGCGATGCCAAATGAATGAGCAGAACTGAGGAAGGTCAAACCCTCTCATTTATTGTCGAGTAATTGAAAGCGTGTTATTTCTCAAGCAGAGGGGTTTAGAAAACAGAGCCGTGAATTAAAGATTTGAATGAACCAAGCGAGAGACCCAACATGAGATGAGATAATGTAACTGTGGCAAACTAATTAGTGCTGTATAGACGGTTAGAAGGTTAACGCCCCCTTTTCGGTGACACCAGAGGCTCCGTCCAGTGAGATTAATGGGGAAACATCGGCTGAGATCTTCACATTTCGTCTGAAAAGAAACTATTTATGCATTTTGTATATTTATCTGATATAAGAGGTAAGCAAATCAAGAGTTTTTTTTGCTGTAGAAGATTCACAGAGCGGACAGTTGTTTTAAAGTGGGCTAAAGTTAGCAGGAAGTTAGTGTTCGGACTTCAGTAGAAAGTGTTTAGCCGTTCATAGTGGCTTAATTTGATCAAATTGGATCAAATCCAAGATCGAATTCAAATGCCCATATATTTTTTTGTGTTAAATTGGACATATCAGGCCTAATTGTGGCCTATAAACCTTCTTTTGGGCATTGATATTTCACATTTGAATGAATGTGTGTGAATGCAAAAATACATTTTATGAGTAAAGACTGCTCTTTTAGGGATGCTTTATGTTGCTTAGAGCAGTGTTTCCCAACCAGGGGTACGGGGAGAGGTTAGCAGGGGGTACTTTGAATAATGTCAGATAAAATATAAGACGAAACAAACAGTATTTTTGATTATTAAGGTCAAAGAAAGATATTTTAAAACATTTAACTGTAAAGAGTGAGATATTGAAAGTATTTAGCTGTTTTTTACCTGATAAATTAGAGTTTTTGTCATTCACTTTCTAACTAATCAACAAAACCATCGAAGCAGGGGGTACCCGGAGTATAAATGAAGGTCTCAAGGGGTACCTGAGACAAAAAAGGTTGGGAACCACTGGCTTAGAGCACCCTCCGCTGGCAGCAGGAGGAATTGATAGAATTGGCCATGATGAAAAAAATAAGGTACAAGCCATCATTTTTAGTCAAAGGCATGCTAACAAATTTGATTAATAGAGTTTGAGTTAATGAACAGCTCAGAATGGGTTTGTGAAATACAGATTTGAAAGCTTCTGCAGTAAAACAAGAAACGACCAAAGTAAACTGCGTGAATGATGCAAGATACTACTCAAGGTATGTTTTTGATGAGGAAAATTGCATGACATCGTCTTTGATTTCCAACTAGATTCAGGATTTATGAAACAGTGACATGGAAAGGGGTTCACGCACACATTGTACTTGCGCAGAATTCAATATCGCTTGTCACTTCAATGATAACATTACAAAGGATTTACTGCTGCTATGGGAGCCCTGAAAACCCATAGCCTGTAGTTAGCGCTGTTAAAATGTTATGCGCTTGTGAAACTGTGAAGCAGCACTTCTCATTTCAATGAACGAGCTCTCTCCTCGTCCTCAATCGAGGTTTCTATTCTGGCTAACAAGTCAAAATGAAAGACATGTGACTTGCCTAAGGAAAATGAGGCTTAATGCAAAAGGGGAGAGAATGTGTGCATCAGTATTCATCTTATGCCGCCGTAACCTGGATAATATCCTTGTAGCGCCATCATTCGCTCAATAAGTCTCAGATAAGAGCCTGTGATAAAGCCATTTGCACCAGATGAGCGTATTAAATATTCATAATCTTACTCAGGGTATGGCTGTTCAGAATGAGCAATGAATAGAGACAAAGTGCAAAACGGACCAGGGGGGAGTCAGGCCAGGACAGACCTGATAACAATGGAGATAGATGGATAGATAGATAGATAGATAGATAGATAGATAGATAGATAGATAAGTTAGTTCTTTATTTTTGGACCATCGTTAAGTACTTTACCTTTAGCATTAAGAGAGGAGGGGCTCAGAGGCTGACTCCTCCTGCTGGTTCACTAGCTTTATAAACCCACTTCGTGCTCCAGGCCTTCAGTAGCTGATGACGATCTTTGGAGTAAGATCGAAACGTCCTACATTTCAACTACAGAGTACAGATGAAGACTGAAGAATTTTTGCCTACGTTAGTTCTTTATTGATCTCACAATGGAGAAATTTACTTGTTGTAGAACTTGTTGTTCTAATACTTATTGACAGTATTTAGAGCTCAAATCACTATCAAAATGAGAAATCTTAATTTACTTGATAAAAGATTGATGTTGATGTGTTTTCTCTTAATTTAAGTGTAACAAATTTATTCATTGGCAGATTCCTTGAAACTAGTTACTTAAATCAAAGGAAGATTTACGTTTTTGCAGTGTACTAGGTGCCACAACACTTTATATAGAAAAAATAGTTTAACAATGGGTTAAATTTTCTTGAATTAAGAATATTTGACCTTAGTCAAATACCCGTTTAAGCCTGTGTGCCCGAAGCCCCTTTTCCATCAGGGTGCAGCCGGGACCTTCCCGTCTCACGCAGAGGTTGGAGGCTGGAGGCTGGAGAGATGGATGTCCACGTGGCCAAACGCACCGGCAGTCCACGCTGGAAAACAACCTCGAGGCCAGGTCGCAGACAACGCCAATAGTCAGCCCTTTTCTCCAATAGAGGCGGTGTATATGATGACACACTTGATTTGAGTAGATAAGTAAATTATCATATAAGTATTTTTGCACCTACAAGTAAAAACCTACAAGTAAAAACATCTTATTGCACTACAAAATTAGATGATAACTCTCATTTTACTTGAAATAAAGGGAGGAAATCTTATTCCATTGGCAGATGTTTTAACTTGGCAAATCAGAATTGCTCCAATTAGGATTAAATATACTTCATTCTGAATCAATACTTTTACGAGCCATAACAAACGAAGAACAAAGAACAAAAAAAAAGGAAAAAGAAACAATACATAACAATGCACAAAACATACTGTATTTGTATTGTAATTCTAGTCATTTTAACTCATCAAGAGACGATTTTCAGCAGTGTATACCCATCGGTTACCCTTTTTCGGTATAAAAAGCTTAACAAAAACACATAGTAGTGAATTTCTCCATCGTGAGATCAATAAAGTATTATCTTATCTTAGTAACTTTAAAAGCGTGTTGTTTTGGTCCACATTTTGTACTTTTTGACACAAAACAAAAACATTAAAAGGTTTGCCCAAATTTATACCAATATTCAAGACAGCTACTGAATATCACAACTTTATTCTCTCATATCGCGCAGCCCTGGTGGATGTCAGCCTATGTGCACGACTGTCAGCAGGGGGTGCTAGAAACTTTGATGAAAATGACCTGCCTGAGAGATTCCAATGTAATTTATACCGGGGAAATCACATGCCAGTTATTATAGTATGGGACGGGATTCTAATTCACGGGGAAATGCACCCAGTTGGATAGAGAATACATTGATCTGATGCTGTATGTGGCGCGCCAGGCTCAATCTGCGCAAGTCAATACAAGTGTGACAGCTATCTCTGCATGTGGGAATACAGCAAGAATGTGAAGGAGCTGAGGGAAATGAGAGGGCGGAAGAACAGATGATGATATATTTTCGTAACTGGTCTTTGGTTGTGGAATATTTCAAGACTTTTGTGTCTGAACGTCTCAAATCTGACTCGCTGCTTTGATTCTTCTGTCTCTAATGCTTACTAATCCCGCGGCTGTCAGTGTCTACCGCCATAAAACCGCCAATACCTTGAGTGTTTCTCGCAGCAGACGCAACAGAGGAGCTACTTATAAACCAAGTGAAAGTACCTGGGAAAATCTTAAGTCACAAACCTCTGATTTGCGGATGTTTTCTTTGGTGTCTTCGATTTTCAGCTCCAAGTCCGCTCTTCCCTGCTCCGTGGAGGGCATCCCGTGGCTTTCACAATCTTCCAAGGACTGAAAAAATATGTAATGACAGCATAGTTGATGATAATACAGTCTCTCCAGGACTTTCTGGGCAATGTTTGTGATCGGTGTTGGCTAAAATGGCTGAATTTTTTTTTTTTTCTAAAAGTTGTGATGAAAAGTAGTGACTTTTTACTGTAAATCGAAATCGTTCATTCATTATTGTTTTTCTTTGAGTAGTTGTAGGCTATCAGCAAAACATGATATTCAGTATTATAAAAAGAAAAGCAACACAGTGCTCAAAAGGAATAGGCTGAAGCAAGTCGCTTATTTACGCCTACCCCTGACTAATGCTGGACACACACTAGAGGATTTTTAGCCAGATTTTTAGTCTGAGGAGGCGTGGCTCAAAAAAATCTTTCTCTCATGGCATGATCTGTGGTGGGGCTCCTCATGTGTGTGTGTATGTGTGTGTCCTCATGTCTGTCCTTAAGGGTGCGTGGTCTGTGCACACATCTTTAGCCTCAAAAGATTTAAAATCCTCTAGTGTGTGGGCATCTTTACTTAGCGTATTTTCCGAACTATAAGAACACACTTTTTCCTCATAGTTTGGCTGGTCCTGCTACTTATACTCAGGTGCGACTTATATATTAATTAATATGTTACGTTACGGTAACATACCAGACTCCTAATGCAGTTCGATGTTTATGTTTCGTGTTGCTGAATAACCTTCAATGTGTGACGTTAGCACATCGTACACCGATTCAGCCTGTTCTCTGTTCTATTATTATTATAACTTGCCTTTCAAGATGAAATTTCTTTTTCTTGGTCTCGGATTTTGTAAAATAAATTTCCCCAAAAATATTATTAGGACTATAGTCCAATGTGACTTATACAGTATGCTTCTTTCTTCTTCATTATGCATTTTTTGGCTGGTGCGACTTATAGTCCAGAAAATACTGTACTACAGTTTTATGTGATTACTGTTTACATTCAGTAAGTTATCACACTTTTCTTTGCATTTTACATATAGTTATTTCAAAAAAGCTCAGGGAAAGCTATGGAAATAACCAAAAATAGACACTATTTCACTATTAATATTTCACAAAGCACTTTTTAAAATGAATGTTGGCATAGAATGAATCCAAGTGTGAACAAAAATGTAACCTATACCAATGGAACTGGACATACTGTAGGTAAGTGATCTGTGGCTTTTTTAACTGTTGCTTGTAATGCTAATAAATAGTGAGATGAGGCTAATGATGTTCTTGAACTATTGTGGGAGTGAGTGGAGCAAATCTTTGAAATAGCCAAAGACATGTTGATATTTTGACATTTTTCATCATTGCTGATAGCTCTGTCCAGTAGGCTCTAAAACAGAGCCAGGCTTTGACTAAAAGAGCCAACACTACTGCACGTCCACTGTAACACAGCTATATCTGTTTGCAGTGAGAGGCTAATATAAAAATAAAGACCTAAAATCATGTGGGTTTAAAATATAAACCAAATGTAACAGGGTCAGATTTTCATTTACTACACAATTCTCCCATTTTTGATCTGTCCTCTTTCTAATAGTGTCTTTTGTGCATTTAGAACTGATAAAAGTTATATTTCATGTGGCCTGTGGTGATGACTTCAGTTTCAGGTTTGGGTTCTTGGTAATTGACCATACTGTACTGGCAGGCTTTCATTTAACAGACAGTATGTGTTGTAACGTGAGACTGTTTTACTTTTACACTGCCTAAATACTACACAATCAAAGCAGAAAACGTATATCTTTCCTCTTCATTTAGAAGGTGCCTGGGGCTAGTATGTTGGGCCAAAGATTTTGGGTTTACTGACAGTGACGTCCTGCTACAGGTTAGAACTCATTTTAAACTAAAATAAAAGTGT
>OMNZ01104858.1:0-21215 GCA_900303255.1 Lesueurigobius sanzi | reverse complement strand
ACACAAAATTCAAAAACCAACAACTTTCCATTCCCATCTCCCTCCAGTGGTCCTCGCCCCACACTTTGAGAACCTCTTTGTCATAAAACATTACACCACTCTCTCAGATATATAAAATGCCTACGCCTCATTTCTGCGTAAACAGCTGAAATTTGCGACCGCGTAATCAGTCTTTGTCGGGCCTTCAGACACGGACTTATGCTGTGAATTAATGGGAATAGCACAGAGCCACTTTACTCCTAACCTGTAATGCATTTTCCCCGTCCACTTCTTTTTTTTTTTATGTTCTTGACTGAGAGAGTTGAGTGTCGTTTAATCCTCTGTAAGTGCGCAATTCACTTTTTTTTATCCTCGTCATTTCAGAGCTAATCCTCAAACCGGGCAATTTGCTTCCTCCGCAAAGACCGTTTTTTAATTAACACCTACTCTATAGCTAATGGGCTGAGTGCACAGTGTACATACAGCGCGTATCTCCGAAGGATTCGCAGGTTTTTGAAGCAAATCTCCAAAGCATGAAGGGCGCGGATGTTGTCGAACTGAAATGTTGTTTGAAAGGGATTAGGACCACGAGCTTAGTCATGTCAAGGCGAGACACAGCAAGGGGGACTTTTTATCTTTGCTTTTTCAGGTTCTGGGACAGTTTGCTGTGATGTATATACCTTCACCTGGAGACAAAATGGTCTTATTCTCTAACCTTTACAATAAGGAGTGGCCTTTTTCGCAAAATGCATGTTTCTCACACGTTGCGGCAACGAAATGTCCCCAAACTTTCAACTTAACAATATCCTGAAGGTTTGTTCAAAGATGAAATGTTGGTCATTGAAGTTGCAATTCCTGATATTGTTCTATGGAGAAACCAGTGGTGGAAAGTAACAAAGTAAAAAGTACAAGTAAAAGGTACAGATTATAGGTACTTTAACTTTACTGTTAAGTTAATTTTATGATGAATACTTTCTACTCCACTACATTTTAAAATTGGGGTAAAAGTAAAAGTATTTTATTTTCTAAGTAACCTCTCTACGACAAAGTTGTTTAGTCCTTGGTTAGTCCTGGCTAAAGACCTAGCTTAGAACTGGCTTAGTCCTGGCTTAGACCTGTTCTAAACTGAGCTAGTGGTTTACTCGTTTAGATCTGCTTTAAATCAGGTACACTTTTACGTATAAAGTACATTTTACAGTAAATACTTTTATACTTTTACTGAGTATCAGATTAAATTCCTACTTAAGTAAATCCTTGATCCTGTATCTGCACTTTTACTTATGAATATTGAGTACTTTTTCCACCACTGGGAGAGGTAAAGACACTGCTTATTGTAAACAAGGTTATTTATTTGTTCCCAGGTGAAAGTATATGTACAGTATGTACAGTATGTACAGTATGTACAGTATGTACAGAGAGCAAACTGCCCCAAAACCAGAAAATAAATAATAAAAATGAGTTTGGGCAGCAGTGTCTCGCCTTAATAGTAAAACATAACCCTAACCATCAAGCTAGTTCATGGGAACCACCTTGTACAGCCAGTGATTGGATATCGCTCCCCTGGTGTAATTCATTTTCTTTTGCTCGCATGTGGAGTGCGTAATCACGTGGTACTGCTTACTTCGGAGGGATGAGCGCGGGTCGAGAGTGACAGATGCATTGTGGGTCAGCAGCACACTGGCGGCAGCTGGAGATCAAGGTCAAACGTGACGGCGAGTAAAAGAGGCTGATAATGCGGCGCGGACAGAAGGCGTGCGCGAACAGAGGTCTACGAAGGAAGGTAAACCGCGGCGCATCGAGGGCCGAGGCACTGACCGCGCAGATATGTGGGGCGTTGCCGTAGTAACGGGCCATGTTGTGGCCATGTGTCCTGTAAAGTAATGGGAGACACTACTGATTGACTTCTTTAAGGACACTGCAAGTGAATAGGGAAAAAAAATCAATTGAGTGATGTCAACATGAAACTTTTGCTGTACATTATTGACATGAATATGAGGGAAAAATGCAATGTGAGTTTTCTGTCATTGTATGTTTTCAAGTAAAATAAGGCATTTTATGTGTAAAACTGACCAAAATTGCCTATATTTTTGATAGGGATGCACCAATCCAATACTGGTATCAGATATCGATTCCAAATATCCGACACTGAATCAAAACTTTCACAAACTTAATCCAAGTCGGGGGTGTCCAAACCTTTTCCATCAAGGGCATATTGAAGTCTATATGGCATGGAGGGCCACAGATCAGTGGTCAGTGCAATCACGTTCAACCAGGTTCAGTTAAGAAAGGTTTAAACCTTTCCAACTCATCTGTATTTAGTCTGGAACCTTAATGCAAGCTCTGTCTCGCAACAAAATCTGAATTTTGAGGTTTTAATTGTGTAGAATTGTTAAAAAATGATTTCACAAAAAGATTCATGCCATCTTCTTCATACAAAATACACCGACGATGTTCTTCTTAAAAGACAGGAGGTTTTTCGGTTTCATCTGCTATTTTGTACGAAGAAGACGGCATGAATCTTTTTGTGAAATGATTTAAAAGGAAGTCACCACGCCACCTTGTGACGCTTCTGAAGAGGTTTGCAGTAGCAGATGAAACCGGTAAAGAGGGTGAAGAAAAACCTTCTGTCTTTTAAGAAGAACATTGTATCTGCATTTTGTTAAAACATTGATTTGAGGGCCAGATTTGGCCCCTGGGCCACACTTTGGACACCCCTGAGAATATGGACATGCTGTATGCCATTTGAAAGCTCTTAATCTGTAGAATTGAAGTTATGACTGAAGCTAGTTTTACACTATGCAATACCACTATTGATCGCGGCGCAAAATAGTGCAGTTAGCATTATGCTAACGTTAGCTTCAACCAGTCAAGGCTGCAACAGAAGCCATCAGTGAGCCTTAAATATTCTAGTTTTTGAAATACATTATATGTATTTATTTATAATGCATTAATGATCAGATCATGATATCTTGGAAGTTTTCTATATTAATGTAACAAGGACAAGTCACATTTTTCTTCTTTTTAAGTTCAGTTTCTTTACATAAACTACAAACATGTCATCTACAAACCTACTTTTCAAAAAATCCTCCAGGTATCGGTAGATACTCAAACCCATCGTATCGGTATTGGAAGCAAAAAATAGAACAGGGTTAAATTTATGGTTTTATTTTGTTGCTATATAAGAGGACTTTGAACATTTTGTTTAGTTTTTGAATAAACTAGTTTTGAGTGAAGGAATCTGCAAAAATACACATTTCGCCTTTATTTCTAGGATTCAAAACTCAATAAATCAGGCAGGAGTAAGATATTGTAAAATCCCTCTGAAGAAACTAGGCCTGTGAACCTTTGAGAACCTGGCGATACGATACATACCTCGATACACATCACAATATACGATACATACCTCGATACGTACCTCGATTCAGAGCCTTCTCAATACAATTTGACCCTGTTCAATACGATTTAAAAACAAAACATGGACCTATGGCTCATTAGTTAATCGTGAACATATCCACTTCCTTGTAACATAAAGTGTTCAGACTAAAACTTGTACCAAAAATCATTCACTCGCCGCGAAACAAAAGCCACTCTTTAACCATTATAAAAGGAGAATAGTTTCATCACTTCCCTTCCCCTTAAGCTTGACAGCTTCATAACAGAACTCATGTATTTTTAAAGAAACACCGTACATATATCAAGAAATAAGGCTTCAGCCGGTGGCAGGTGTTGAGAGGAGGGATGTTTGTCGTTTGCGTGAGGCACATCGGGAACAACGGTGTGCGCCGCGTGTCACTGTGAACAGAATATAATGCCGACATGTTCCTATCACGCTCTGTTGTGAAGGCTGATCTGACAGCTCCGACACCGGGACGATCACAGGAGCCTGATACCGCACGCCGAGGCCCCGTCAGCCGCAGACCACCGCAGTTCAGCGCCGAATATGCATCACGAGAGCGACGCAAACACGGAGGTTTCGCCGAGAAATGAAGCAATTGTGATAGATCGGCCCAAAACAGGAGCAGTGTGTGATTCTGTGGTTCTCAAATGGTGGTGCTTGTGCTTCTTTGGAGGTAATTATCTCTTGTTAAAAGTCTAAAAGGGGAGACGATACAGGCAAGTTTCTGATTTTGGTGTTCACTGATTCAACAGTTCTTCAAAAGATTTACAGGAACATTTTTCACTTGGTCTCAAAATGCATTTTTCTGACACTCTTGCAACAACATCTCCACTTTAGTAGCTCCAACAGAATGCAAACTTGTACTTAACATGGTTTGAAATGTGTGTAGTTTTTCAGAGGGACTTTTCAATATGCAATTCCTAGCCTGATTTACTGTCTTGAACACCCAAAAACAAGGCAAAAATCACATTTTTTTTCAGATTTTTTTTTTTACTATTAACTCACTTATTCAAAAACTGAACAAAAACAAGATGTAACTAGAAATTTAAACCTGGTCTTGCCAAGTAATATAGGCAATTTTGGCCATTTTTATGCATAAAATGCCTCATTTCTGTGTGAAAACATGTGGTTAAATTTCGTTGATATATTAGCTACAAAAGATTTGTTAGGATATCTGGCTTAATTTTTAAATAAACTAGTTTTCAGTGAATAAATCTGCAAAATTCAAGTATCAGTTCATGTATCTCAGGGTCATGTTCACGAGTGAGGGACGGATGGAGCGTGAGATTGCAGCGTCTGCAGTGATGCGGTCGCTGTATCGGACTGTTGTGGTGAAGAAGGACCTGAGTCCAAAGACGAAACTCTCGATTTACGTTCCTACTCTCACCTATGGTCATGAGATTTGGATCATGACCGAAAGGACAAGATCGCGGATATAAGTGGCCGGAATGAGTTTCCTCCGCAGGGTGGCTGGGTGCACCCTTAGGAGAGATAGGGTGAGGAGCTCAGTCACCTGGGAGGAGCTCGGAACAGAGCCGCTACTCCTCCACGTCGAAAGGAGCCAGTTGAGGTGGCTCAGGCATCTGTTTGGGATGCCTCCTGGTCGCCTCGAGAGGTGTTCCAGGCACGTCCCACTGGAAGGAGGCCCCAGGGAAGACCCAGGACACGCTGGAAAGACAATGTCTTTAGGCTGGGAACACCTTGGGATCCCCCAGGAAGAGCTGGATGAGGTGTGCGTGGATCGGGAAGTCTGGGCATCTCTGCTCGGACTGTTGCCTCCGCGGCCCGGCCCCGGATAAAGAGGAAGAAAATGGATGGATGGAAAATTCAATAAATTAGGCTAGGAATGAAATAGGCTATTGAAAAGTTCCTCTGAAGAATCCATCAAATTACTGTTAAGTCCAAGACTGGAAAGCTTGGAATCGGTAGGAGCTACTAAAGTGGAGAAGTTGTTGCCACAATGTGAGAAAATAGTAATTTTTCTTCCCATATAGTTCAATACAAGTGCAATAATTACACTCCTTATTGTACAGTTTAGGCAATTTATTTGTTTCCAGGTAAAAGTTTATATGTTGAGAGAGCTGAGAACTGACTTTTACCTGTAAATGTCTCCGTTTAAACGATCATTTTGAAATACATATTTTTAAAAAGGCAAGATTGAACACACTGTAGTTTGAAAATGTCCAGGAAAAGTAAGGTTGTACTTTTAGGTCCTTAAACCATAAAAAAACAGCAAAATACAGTATTGACAGTGAAACTAACACATAGGCCACGTTTACAGTATTCATTCAGTTTGTAGTGGTCTAAACTCAAACCCAATAGCTGTTCTCCAGCTGCACATTTTCACTTTTCCTTTGGTTGCTTCGCTTCCAGCACCTTCTACTGAACAATCTGGACTTCCCCCTGCTATTTTAGATCATAAGTACATTTTCCTAAAGATTTGTGAGCACATTTTGTCATCTCGGGTCTCTGCCTATTTTGCAGAGCGGCTGAAAGGGTGCATTAAGTGAAAGTAGAGTTGTTCCGAAGGGGAGAGAAAACCAACGTAGAAATTGTGGAGAGGAAGGTGAGCCACAAGTGCTTGGTGTGGTCAGCGCAGATGGAGAGAGGAGGCTTTCAGCGGTTTGGATAGAAATAATAGAAAAATATAGAGCACTAAAGAGGAGCAGCACCGGTGATCACTGTATTTAGCCCTTTTTTTCCTTTTAAGATCATGTTCAAAAGACTTTAACAAAACAGGGAAGTGTGTAAAGAACGAAAAACAAGAAATGACTAAAGGCTCATTTCTGTTCCCATTCTGCACGTAAACAGATCCGTTCCAAGCTTAATTACGTCTGAGGATGCACCGATCTTAACCTGGAGAATTCAGTCATAAAATTAGTTTTACACACCACAATGGTACTATCGATCGCTGCGCAAAATATTGCAGTTAGCAACAGTATGCTAAGGCTAGCTTCGACTCACATCTAAAGCATCTTGAATCGTTCCTCAAATCATGAAACGGGCTAATATTGGCCACTATTCAGTTTAGTTTGAGAAATACTGTTACAGAATCACCAATATATTTATAATGCATAAATGAGTGTTGGAAGTTGTCAATTTAATGTAGGCCAACAAGGATCAGTCACTTTCACTCACTACAAATACATCTACAAACCTACTTTTGTGAGGATATCATCTGAATATCGATATATTGCAAATAAACATCGAGATAGTCCCACCACTGATTGACCCTAATCCCATGTTTATCACAATCACTGTCCATTTTTCTCAAATAAATAAGAAAGAAAAGGCAAAAGTTGGTATGAGCATCGAGCGTAGACGCGGGTTTTACTGGTGGTTTTGTTCTGGTGGTTTTGTTCTGGTGTTATACCATTGTTTTGTCTCCTGCTGCTGAGGGACTAAGGATGAGAATTAGCGCGATCGCACCTCGGGTCTGCCATACATCGCCTCCGAGAGTGACAGGAAATGTGTCTGGTGTGTTGTTAGAGCAGAAATAGATGTGCGGGACAGTAGTAATAAAAAAAAAAAAAAACTTACTTTAAAATACTCAGCCATTGGGGCCGTGTGCTCCGCTGATAACAAGGTGACATTTTTTGTTGTTGTTGATTCATTGATTTTTAGGCCACAAGAACCAACTAATAACATCACATTGGGTTCAAGATAAACCCATGTCACTTCTCCAAATTGATTCAATTAAAATGTGAACTGAATGGAGACTCGAGTCATTTTAATGAAGAACAATCATGCAAAGATGTGATTAGTCTCAATGTTTGTGTAAGCTCGGAGTCGTACAGGAATCCTCCATCGTAGACAAAGGATCTGAAGAAGAGATGCTGTGTGGAATAGGGAAAATGTATAAATTGAGAGATATCATTATGAAACTGTTGCTGTGTATTACTGACACGAATATGAGGAACAAATGTGTTGCAACTTCAATGTAATAAGATGAGAATTGATCCAACTATGGAGAAATGTACTTGTTACAACAGCTCTTAAGATAAGATCACACAGGGAGGGGCAAAAAGTCAGGAAATGTGCCATCAAATAAGAAAATAAGTATAATAATAGAATAAAATAAATGTCTCTTAGAATCTATTGATAAACTATCTTATGTATACTAAATAAAATAAGATAAAATAAAATAAACTCTAGGTAGCAAGAGAAAAATATCCAACCAAAAAAAATGTGAATTGAACAGGATGTGATACATTTTGTACCAGTTGACTTGGTAGTTTTTTCAGTTTAATTTCATGTTTTTATATAAAAATATGGCATTTTATGTGTGTAATTAGCCCAAATTGGCTCCATTCCCAACAACAAAATCTAAATGGGTAGAACAAGGTTAAAAATGTATATAGCTTCATTTTGTTGATGTATTATGCCGCATTCATGTGAACTGGGGAACTTGTTTTCCCCAGATAGAAGTCTGTTGTTCCCAGTTGGTTTCTATGTCGTAAAGTGGGGATTTGGATTTCACCAGATAAAAAACTGTCTTTCATCACTAATAAGCATTTAACAGAGCTAACTATTTACATTTGGTGTTAGCATCTCGAAAAGCTAAACTTTGGTTTGTTTGTTTTATAAAGCATTTTGTTTTTGCTAGCATAAATTTCAGACTTTTCTCTAGCAAATATATTACTCCAAAGAAAACAAAGGCTCACAGTAAACCTGTGAAAGTAGCAGTGTTTAACCAAGAAGCTCACATTTAACCAAAAATTAACAAATCAGCTGATTTCTGCGTCAGAGGTGGGAGTCGGGAAGCTTGTTTTGACCCCAGTTCCCCAGTTCTTTTTCCCAGTTGAGTGAGCGTTCATGTGTATTTTCCAACTGGGATAAACATTTTCCCCAGTTTCCGAGGTCCACATGAATGCGGCATTAGGTACAAAGATTTTCTGGATTTTGGATATCGGTGTTAGTGGATAGTTACTATAGTAAAAAAAAAAAAGAAAAATTAACTTTTTCATTCAATAAAAGGAATTCAGGCGAGAAATTAAATATTGAAAAATCCCTCAGGACAAATCTTCAAAGTATTAAGTCCAAGTCTGGAAAAGGTGGCCTCTGCAGAGGCTGCTACAGTGGAAAGGTTGTCACCACAATGTGAGAGAAATGCATCTTGAGAAAGTGGTCTTTGAAGATACAAATATTCTGTGTAAAATGATGGAGAAACATTGATTCTGGTCGACCAAAATTCACCACTAGCCCATCCGTCCAAGGGAAATGGATCCTTCCTTTAAATTGGTTTTCTCCGAGGTTTCCTCAATTTTTTTACCATGTGGTTTTTGTTTTTTTGGGGTTTTTCCTCGCCGTAGAGGAAGGTCTAAGGATGGGGGATACTCTAAGCTTGTTACTCTAAATGATTTACTTATTCATGGGACATTACATCTGGTCGAGACATTTCATTCGTGTGTGACTTATTTTTGATCATTCTTGATATTGATTTGTTTTTGTCCATACCATTTGAGATGACTTCTGTTATGATAATGGGCGTTACAAAAATAAATTGATTGAAAAATTGATTGATTGAGCCAGTGCCATAAAAACCTTATTGTGATTTGGCATCCGTTTGATTCCAGCTGAAAGTTTATATGTTAGATTAAACTGTCCCAAAATCTGAAAATTAAGAGTCTCTCCCCTTAATATTTGTGCATGTATTTGACAATATATGGGGCACATAATAAAGACATTGCATAATTTCCAACTATTTTTGGTGTTTTTTGATGAGACCAGTTTGTGTACTGTTCAAACCAAGCATACAGTTTTCCAGCCTCTTTTGACCCAACCATATTTTACTGATAAGGATATGTAACCAACTAAACACGACCCTAGACTATCAATCACTGATTTGGAGACTTTCTGAAACCTATTGGCGTCCAATTTAGTCTCTTCACGTCACTTCAGGAAGGGCAACGGGGCAAAGGTGGCAGCCTGTGCACAATCCCGCCGACGATAAGATCAGAAAGCCGCTCTGTGTGACGTCCCTTCATCACGGGATAATCCTCGGCTTGGTCTTAACAACAACAAAAAGAGACAAAAAATCAGGAGTGAAATCTGGACTCCTGGGACTGAGCCGGTGTCCGCCCTTCACGCCGCGGCAGATCCTGTGTACATTAGATAAAGGCAGGTACGAAGGCGGACATTAAACTTTCTGCTCTGTTTGAGCCGCGCCTACTTTTAGTTTACAAAGTCCAGGCTCCAGAGCAGAAGTGGGAGGAGTGGAATATGTTTACTTTTCGGGCTTTAAGAGCAATGTCTTTGGGATAAAAGCCCTATTGTAAAGCAAATTAAGCCGTACCAAAAGCGATTCACATCAAAATACCTGATATTCCATTACAAACAATGGAAGAGTGAGTGAGTGAATGTAATTGTTAGCCTAATTGTGACAAAATATTTTACCGTTTATTGTGGTAAAAGTCTGCGGCAAATCCCATAATGCTTTGTGAAATCACGATCCTGAACTGTATAAGCATGTTTCCGACTAGTAGGGTCACTTTAAAGCATCACAGTCACAGAAATGCTGGAAAACTAGCCAGAAAAATTACAATATACGGAAAGAGGACAAAACGTATTTAATTCCACTAGTAGGAAAAAAAATCAACTTTAAGATGAAAAGAATACAAAATGTAAAGCTGAATAACAAACACAGCTCAAGCTAAAGCAAAGTCAAAAAGATTCTTTAAAAAAAAAAGAGATGTTTGGATAAAAATCAAGTCCAACCTAAAAAAAATATCTGGTGCTAACCCACCTCATCGTGGTGGAGGGGAGGCCTGGACGATGTGGCCAAAAAATCTTATCACAATTTTCTTTAGTTTAAATCACGATTTCAATTTTCTCACAATTCATGTACATTATAGTCTTTTAAAAAGGTTGGGTTTAGACCTTATGATGTAGTGGTTTAGTCCAGGTTAAGACCTGTTTTAGTCCGAGTTTCAGTAAATACATAGTCTTGACATGATTATTCCCTCATGGTTTAGTCCTGGTTCAGTCGGTGATATTGTCCAGGTTTAGACCCGATTCAGACACAGTTTTCTCTGTCTATTTCTGATTGAATCCTTGGGTTTAGTCCTGGTTCAGTCCAGGATAATTGTTTCGTTCTGTCCCTGGTTTAATCCTTTTTAGTTTGGTCCTGGTTTAGACCTCGATTTCAGTCTCTGCTTTAGTCCCGGTTCAATCCAGATTCGGGCTGTGATATTGTCTGATTTTAGACCTAGTTTCCTCCTGGTTTAGTCCCGGTTTAATCCAGATTTAGTGTGCGATATTGTCCGATGTTAGACCTGTTTTAGACCTAGTTTCCTCCTGGTTTAGTCCTGGTTTAACCCAGATTTAGTCTGCGATATTGTCTGATATTAGACCTGCTTTAGACCTAGTTTCCTCCTGGTTTAGTCCTGGTTTACTCCTGACAGTAGAAGTGATTAAAGTCCAAGACATTTCTTGAATATTGCACTTTTCCTCCCATATTGTTCAGCCGTAATTATAGATGCTTTCCTCAAATAGTTCAGCCCTACCCTTTCGCCTGCAGTGGGCGGCTACTTTACTAATCCTCGGTAAAAAAAACAAAAAAACATTGCTGTCTATTTTTAATTTGTTGCATCGTCCTACAGGGAAATGTGGGTTAAACAGCCTGAAACAAGCTGAAGTGAAAGTAGGTTACAATCATTTGGGTTACGGTCCGTTTAGTCGGAACATGGCGGAAAAAAAGGAGATTAAGTTGTAATTTCAAAAATAAGCTTTCGGCATCACCAGCCCAGAAAATGCACTATTTTTATGTATTAGTTAGTTTGGGCCCATGTCTATTTGAGGCACAGACAGGAGGCAGGGGATTGCCGGTTTGGTTTATGAGGATTATGGTTTTACATTTGAATCGACAATGACAGAAATCCAATAGCACGGAAAACAAAAGGGGAACTAGGCAAATGAGCCCCAAACAGGAGGTGAAAGAAGTACTTCAAGTTAACAAGCCGATACTGCGAAACGATAGCACGGAAGGGGAAGTTAAACCAGTTACCCATTTTTTTTTCTTCATATAAAACTCAGCGCAAGTGGTTAAAATATAACTACATCAAGCACTGAAATAGCAAGCGTTCATGAGATTGATGCCGTTTCAAGCCAAGGACACACTCTACTCCTGGTTTGTTCCCTGATTAGTCATTGTTTTGGTGATTTTGCCCACTCCGAAGGACTATGAAAGTCCTTCCCTTTTTAAGACAGGTTCTGACAAAAGCTTTGCAATAGAGTTTTGTTTATTTTAGCCAAATGAGTAAGTTTTGTGGTGGAACATGGCATACAGCAGGGCAGGCAAGTTTGCTTTGTTGCGGGCCACTTCTTCCCTTATCTGATGAGAGGGCCGAATACATCATCATCATACATCATATAGACCAAAAAGGAGGGTTGGAGGCCTTACCACAATCATTTTGGATACTTTAACTAGTATTTAGATATTTTTGTTATTAAAAAATCATCCTCAATTGATAGATTTTGTCCACAGGCCTGACATTACCCGTCCCGCGTAGACAGGATTCATATTTTCACACTTAAAGCCTTACACACTACACACTGCTCGATTTCTTTTGTCTTATAAGATTTTTACATGGCAGACAGCTAGCTTCAGGTTCCAGAATATACAGAATAGCTCAGTATATGCTTATGTACTTGCAGTATACAGTGTACTGCTGTTCTTTTGAGCCAATGTGATAACATTCTGCTTTGTATTGGTCTGTGAAAAGTCACCACGTTTAGATAAGGTGAAGGAGCTGGGATATCTCACAATGGGCCAATCACAAGTCTGAAGCAGAATCTCTTCAAGGACAGAATAAAAACTGTATGAGAAATGTTAGAGCAGCACATTTAACTACTGTGTTCATCTGACCACAGTGTTTTTCTATTAACCTACTCAAAATGTAGTTTTGTTCTGTTAGATCACTTAACCTGCGTGAACAAATTGATCTTGATCCTATTTTATCTAACACTGTGGTGCTGTCTTTTGGTGATGACACACCTGACAGAGATCATCGCCGCAGCGAGAGGATGACACACTCTGACTAGAGTTACAAAATATCAGACACTGCCGGATGTCTGTCACAGCTCGTCTTTGGCCGTACAACAGTTCCATTTCAACTCTTTGTCCCCGTCTCGCTGTACGACCTGCAATGTTGAGCGGCTTAAAGGGACTATACCTGAATTTGTTCCTATTTTTGTTGTCCTTACCTATATTACAAACTCAAACATTTGTGGGAATAATACAATATACAAAATATAAAGCATTTGTGTGCATTTTGTTCCGTGACAGTGACCTTACAAGTTGAGAAATGTGCTTGTGAACTCACCTCTGTGAAGATATTGGATGTTAAAATGTGTTAAGAAAGATAGGAATGAGTGATTAATAATTTAATGTCATTGTTTGTGATGAAAAAAACAGGTATAGTGCCTGAGATATATAGTGCCTTAAAGTTTCACACACACACAAGTGATTGTGTAAACCCAACACATTGTGACTGCTAACTATCCGTAACTAAAGATTATGTGGAAAATGGTGAATAATCTGTATGCATCGATTAATACTATCAAAGTATGAAAAAGTTGTAAATGAATAGAGATGAGCTGCATGCAAACAAATCCTCCGAGTGCAGTATCTGAGAAGGGCAGCACCTTGGAGCTGTGTAAACTGACACAAAGAAGAGCCAAAATAACTTGCATTCATCATATATTTTTGGGTCAACACTTCAGCTGTGTTGCTTTGAAGAAGGTTTGCCAGGTGCACTTTTAGTGTTTTAATAAGGCACTACACAGGACCTGGGTTGCCGTCAGCTAAACTTATTTGAAAGGACAAGGCAAGAGGAAAGAAATCAACTTTTTCTCTCTTTAAACCATGTTCTAACATTGGGCCTCATTCACGAAACAAACTTACGCACAAATTTGTTCTCAAGGCCGATTTAAGAACATTTTGGGCATTCACAAAATTTGTTCTTAGCTGAAGACCAAATCCTAAGAACAGTCAGGAGGACTCATACGCACAAAAAAATCATCTCTCTTTAAGAACAGTTTTGTCTTCTTAAGAACGCTTCGAGAGTCAGACTTAAGTTTCTAAGTTGTACTTAAGATCTTTTTCTTAAGAAAATATTCATGAATGAGGCCCATTGTTCCCTCGTCAAAAACAGACCTGGAGCAGGATTTCACTTCATCCATGCAGTTTTTAATTAATCCTGTTTGCTTTGGTTGTTTCATGTCGACTTCTATGGTTCAGCAGAGCGTTGTTGTCTACTTCCTGGTTACAATCACATCATTGTTCAAACCCTCAAACTGTCCTGGAGCCACGTGTTTAAATCCAATAATCCAATATTGGACCAGTTCTGAGCCGTTCTGTCTCATAGCGAGGAAACAGCAACTGCTGCTAGCCACATTGTTAAACAAAGAGAAAGTTTATTTTTACCAAATGATTCCTACTCTTGGCTGCGGGGGGCGGTCCAGGCCAAATTGTCACCAGCCCTGGCGCTAGTATTTATGAGCAATCAGAGGCATTATTTCAATTAATAATTTTACATCAATGCGCAGACACCCTAACAAAAGGCCTTTTTCAGGCCTGTATGATACATCTTATGTTCACTTTAAGCCATAGGATCTGGCACCCCTTGCCTTGGCTTTCTGATTGCATTTTCTAAAGATAATTATCCAAACACAAACATCTTTTACATAAAATCAACATAAGTGTTCTCAGAAAACACCCACACTTGAAGTAGACATGTACTTGGGAAGGAAAAAGGAGCCACGTTTATCAAATCTTACATGCCCAACCTTGCATTCTAACTTGTTCATTCAAGTTTACCGAAAGCTATATATTCCACACGGCTCCATGGCTCTGGAGGATTACCAGTGCTATTAAATAACACTATACTCAATGGATTAGTCCTGAGGAGGTTATGGCTGGAAGAGAGAGAGAGAGAGATCAGCTTCAATACAAACCATCTGGACCCACGGACACAGGCAGAAGGCCGTGTTCACATCATGTAACAATATGTAAGATTGAAGACGGGGGAAAGGGAGGGCAAGTAGGGACTCTAGAAAAATATGCAGCTTAAGTGTATCAATATGTTGGATTAACCTATTTTTTGCTTTGTTTTGTTTTTTGTCTGAATATTGCGATAAAAAAGATTGGGAGGTTCAGTCCTTGGTATTTCAAAGTGACAAAGCAAACTTGCCTATGCACCTGATACCCACGTTCCAACACTACAAAAAGAAAAACGAGAAGGCTATGAATTAAATCAGGGAAGAAAAAACCAAGGCTAAATTGCAACTAAAGGTGGCCACACACTAGATGATTTTTAATCTTTTGAGACTCAAGATCTGTGCACAGACCACACACACTTAAGGACAGACATGAGCGCACACACACACACACACACGAGGAGCCCCACCACAGATCATGCCATGAGAGAAAGTTTTTATTGAGCCACGCCTCCCAAGACTAAAAATCTGGCTAAAAATCCTCTACTGTGTGCCCAGCTTTAGGGTGTATTCAGACCTGCACTGTTTGGTCCACTTTAAACGGACCAGAGTTCGTTTTGACCGCTGGTCCGGACCTTTCATACAGGTGTAAATACACACGTACGAATCCTGGTGCGGATCAGAAACCGGACCGAGACCCGTTTTTTTAGGTCGTCTCGGTCCGCTGTAACAACCGTCAGTGGCGGCTCGTGAGGCCAACACTAGGTGGGGCTGTTGCAGACCATGTTGCGTATAAGCCGTGGTTTTTTTTACAATTAATTAAACGCATTTTCTGCTGCTTCTCAGATTAACGTGCTCTGTGATTGGCTCTTGGGCTGACACGCCCAATTTGGAACTAATCTGAAATTAGTCCCAATGGGGTGTGTATGGCGGCGAGGGCGGGACCATGGATCTGTCAATCACTACATGTGTGTACATGCGAGTGATTTGGAGCTAATAAAAACTAGCCCGTTTTCTGCTTTTTCGGGCAAAAATCGACATCAGATGCATAAAACTACAATGATTTTACACATTAATGACATTAGACGGTTAGTTATGATGTAAAAATGATTATAAAAATTACAAATACTATTTCTTCTTTCTTCCACAAAAATGACAGGAGGGTCTTAGCCAACCTAGCCCATTGATACCAGCCGTCCCTGACAGTACAAATATGCAGAGCAGGAAACTTCCATGTTTTCCTCCATTTCCGGGTCTGTGCTCTGTGTGCCGGCCCTAGTCCTTGCTGTCCAATGGGAGCGCCGATCGTCACATGTGTGGTTGTTTACGTAATATAGTTCACTTGCAAAAAGTACAGTCTGAATACGAACCGCACCAAACGAAAAAAATAAAGTCCACTTTTGGTCCGGACCAAACCAATCAAGAAAATCACGCCTAAAACAGAACTTTTGTACATTTGCCTGGCGGGTCCAGAGACAGCACAAGAGAAACTAAACTTTGGTGTTTTGGCTCAAATAAATGATAAAAAATATGAAAAGAAAACGTCTTTTATGGAATAAATTACCAATATTGTATAGGTATTGAAAAAAAAGTATTGTGCGGCACGGTAGCACAGTGGTTCACAGCTAGAAGGTCCTGGGCCAGGACGGGGCCTATCTGCGTGGAGTTTGCATGTTCTCCCTGTGTCTGTAGGTTTCCTCCGGGTGCTCCGGTTTCCCCTACCACTAAAAACATGTACAATAGGTCAGGATGAATGGGAGTGTGTTTGTGTGTACGAGTGTGGGACAACGGATGGACAATAGCTCAAGGCTACAATCCGGAGTGGTGCGTTTACATGCATGGTTCACATGTGTGTTCATTAACATGCACCGGCCCAACCAAATAAACAATCGTTCAGTTACCGGTATCGTAACTCAAGTATGGTTAAAGTACTTGTAATGGTACCCAGCGCTACTCATACTTGGCTGTCTTTCGTCGACATCTCCACGGAGAGGAGCTGGAGACGTCCCCGCTCCCGGTAAAGTTACAAGTCTTGGGAGAAGTGAGAGGCTCTCAGCAAAGAGGCATTCATTTTTAGGTATTTTCCAGCAATAAAAAATATCTGGAATAAAAGAAATGCTTGTATTTATTGGGAGAAATGTTGCGCAGTGTACCTTTAAAAGCTGAATCACGACCAATAAAGCTGACCATAGAGATCAGATCACAATCGTTTTTCGTCATCAAATCACGCAGCCCTAGCGTCATCTAATATTGCGATAACGACAATGCGGCCCCATCAGTCTTGCATTGATATTTTTGCACACGGCCCTACTTTAAGACCAGCCTGTAGCCTCTTCAATCCTATCCCCAACCCGTGCCATCTGTTCGCACTGTCACACACACATAAGAGTGATCGGAGCCCGGGCGCCTTCCTCCTTGTCCTTCCCTCTCTCCGCCGCCGCCGCCGCCCCGCCATGCTTCATTCTGGGGTTTATCTGCTCCGCGCTGAATAAATAGAGACACCTTATCTGCGCGCGGGAGAGTGGTGATAAATGTTTTCTCCAGTTCTCCACAAAGGTGAAACAGGAGCGCGTACACCGCCTCGCCTCCCTGTCATAGTTTGAGTCTTTTCCAGTAATCTCCGGCGGGTAAAGTAAATAGAAGGCATTTGTCATTCAGGTCAGGAGTTTCTTTTACAACATGGAAACTTTTGAAATGCGCAGAGGTTGATAGAAAGTCAGAAATTGTATTCAAGAGTGGTAGTGGCAGTCTCGAAACCCTGAGTGTCATTGCAAAGACGAAAGAAAAGTTTCAGAGAAGGATTAGTCATATGGAAAGATTTGCAAGATTTGAAAGAGAATTGAGTGATATTAATTTGAAACTTTTGCTGTATACTACTGAAAAATACGAGGAAAACATGGATACAAGAGTTTCTTTCGGGTTTGCCATAGAATTGGTCAATCAGAGCTCATTCTGCTCTGACTAGATCAGGGGTGCCCACACTTTTTCAGCTCGTGAGCTACAGTATACTTTCAAAGTCAGCGAGGCCTGGAGATCTACCTATAGATTTTTATGAAGGGCACAAGGGGGAGTTTTTACCAGTATTGTTATAATTATTTAGTTGTTATAGTTTTGGCAGTCTGGTTCCTCCATACACAGGACCACAAGTATCATTACGCCAAAGATTGGTCATATTGTGTTTTGATGAGTGCCTCCTTGTTAAAACTCAGGGGCTTCAGACTTCTTTTGTCTCATCTAACAACAACAAACTGTTCCTTAACGGACATAAACTGGTACTCCTCTTCAGTGCTCACTCTTTTCACTCCTTTATGTACTAGCCAACCCAGATGCGGTCAAACTAACGCCAGTAAAGACTCAAAGGAAAACAGGCGAAATGCGGCCGGTGTTACACCAGTGATAGTGATTATGATCCGTTTGTAGCTCGATCCCTCGCGCTTGAGAATATTGCCACGTGTAACCGGACGCTGTTCTGTGCGTCAAACCATAGTGCCAAATGCGATTAGACAATTTGGAGATAGGACTCTGCGATCGACTCAATTTGCGGTAGCTCGCCAATCAACGATCAACGTATTGGGCACCTCTGGACTAGATGGTCTTTACATTTATCCAATATCTGGGACAAACAAAATCTTACATTCCCTGAACCAGGGGTCTCTCTCCAACCTTTTCTTTACCACGTGAGCTACTTTTGTGCAACAAAAACGGCAGTGAGCTACATATGCCTCAAAGAAACATGCCTAGGTCATTAAGGACTGCAAAGATGATAATTCAACACAATAAAAGAAAATGACTGTAGTTTCTGCTTTATACTTTGTTATTTGGATTTTTTTGTTCAGGACAAAAAAATTTTATCTAAAATGTATCCAGCGTATGCAGAAATGTAGAAAGTATTTGACGAGCTAATTGGAAAGTGTAATGTGGTTGACTCTGCGTTGTATTGTGCGATAAACAGCCAGAAGAGGAGGTAGTTTTCTAAATGGTCTTTTATGGATTAAACCTGGACTAAACCAGGACTAAACCAAGACCAAACTAAACCCAGGACTAAACCAGGTCTAAATCTAAGGATCAGAGATAAACCAAGAGAAAACTTTGTGTAAATCAGGTCTAAACCTGGGCAATATCACAGACTGAACCAGGATGAAACCAGGACTAATCCATGAGAGAAACATGTCAAAACGCTGGATTGAAACTTGGACTAAAACAGATCTTAACAAAGACTAAACCACTACAACACCAGGTCTAAACCCAAGAAGAAGCAGATGGCAAACTAAAGAAAATCCTGATAAGATTTTTTGGCCATATCGCCCAGCCCTTACATAAAATATTGACCAAAATTGGAAAGTAACAACGTTAAAATGGATCCCACAAGCATACAATTAAAGAAATTAACTTAAATACACATTTTCACAGACACACAAAAACTCATGACCTACCCTCGGCTGAACCATGAACCAAAATGGCGCCGAGCACGCTTCTGCAAAGTTTATAGGCTTGGGCCACCACACGGCGGCGACATCCCACCATCACACGCTCAATGACAAGTGGAATACATAATAAACCCTGTTACGAGCTACTGGTTGGAGATTCCTGCTCTACACCTTTAGCGACTGAAGAGTTTTGTCATAAATAATACAACATTCGGTGTAATTCTTGCTCTGTTTTAGTCTGTGTATATCCCTGAAGCAGTTAATAGATTACTAAAACAACTGACTATTTGAATAATCTATTCGTAGTCACTGTTTGAGGTTTCTACGACTGGCCGATGTGATGATAGCAACAGCACCAGAGTTTAGGAGCAGGACAACAGAAAAGGAGGCATTTCTCATTCAGGTCATGCAAAGAAGGGGCTTTGAGCAAAAAAACAAACATTCCCAAAAGCCAAATGCAAAGCCGCAGTGATACGAGCGCAACATGAGTAAGAAACAAAGCAGCGTTTCAATGTTCGGGGTAATGCGCCCCCAGCTCCCAAATCAAACTACAAGCTCTTGTTTTGGTGAATCACTATTTTTGGATGTAGAGAAATGGCCTCAGTCCGATTTTCAAACATGAAGCATGAAGTGGATGAGCGCGAGTTTATAGCCAACGCTTTTCTCTTGATAGTTTTGGGAGATATACTGTAGAGCTGCTGCATCACAGGGAGCAGCGCATTTGGTGTCGAGGTCAAATTATTTTGACCGAGAAGACTCTGTTTAGTGCTGAAATGTACTTTAGGTTATAAAAAGTGGTTCCTGGTGATGCTGATGGTAGTATATACTGTATATAGGCCTACAGCTTTGGTTAAATCAGTATGGGTCATGGGAATTAAGGCGAGACACAAAGGTGAATAGGGAAAAATGTAAATTGAGTGACATTTTTGGTGGATATTACAAGTTCTCTTTTCACTCCATGTATAAAAATTGCCTATATTTCTGGTGTCAAAATCTAAATAAATAGAGCCAGGTTTAAATGGGTTTTGTTGATATATTAGTTACAAAGACCTTTTCAGAGGGGATTTTGGATATCTTTGGATACTAGTTCGTAGTTATTAAAATCTGTAAAAAAAAAAAATAGTGATGGATTCATGGCTCTTTACAGGGAACCAAGTCTTTGGGGTTTGTTCATTTCAAAGAGCCGTTCAAAAGACTGGCTCCTTTTTATATAGTTTTTTAATGGGTAAATATAAGGGTGACGGGCACATTTTTTACCAAAAGGACTAAAACTGGACTGAACCAGGTCTATACCAAGTCTAAAACTGGAGTAAACTAGGACTGAACCAGGGCGCAAACTGGATAAAACCAGGTCTACATCAGGACTAGACCAGAGCAAAACCGGGACTAAAACTGAGCTGAACTAGTGATAAACTAGGACTAAACAGGGTCTAAATCAAGTCTAAACCAGGGTTAAAATGATACAAAACCTGGACTAGACCAGGACTAATTCAGGGTTAAACCAGATGAACCCAAATGGTGATGGAGGTAGTTTAAATTCCTTAAAAAAGGCTATATCTGTCTGACAAATCATTTTTAGAGCAAAAACATTTCATTTCTGTCCCTTCTCCGCTGTTATGCTGATTCTTGAGTCCATTTAGGGCACAATTGAGATCTGGTTTGAATCCTTCACCTCAAAGAGCCGTTCAAAAGAGCCGATTCGGTCATGAACATCACATCACTAGTAAAAAATTAAAATGTCACCTGTTTTCTGGGGTTCAAAAGTCAATAACCCAGGCCAGGAATTAAATATTGAAAATTCCCACTGAACAAACATCCAAGTCTGGAAAGTTTGGAGTCTGTAGTGAGCTACTAAAGCAAAGAGGTTGTAGCCAGAATGTGAGAAAAATGGTCATTGAAGTTAACCTCTTAAGCCCTAGGCCTTTTTCTCCAAAAATCATTTCTTTACATCATAGGTGTAGATGGCTAATCTTGGTGTCTACACATTTGGTAGAGCTTAGAGATGACGATGGAAGTGAAATAAAAATATATGATGAAAGGAAAATGAGGTTGCCATGGGTTTGAATGAATTTAGGCCTGAAAAAAACACACACATTTTCCCGCAAAAAGGCCTTTTTCCTCCCTGTGATGGAGCAAATAACAACAGAATTGGGTAATCCCACATCAGCTGTCACTAATTTGCAACTTTGGAATGTTTTGCTGCGTAAAACACATACGTTAGTAACTGTATATGAAAGCAAGTCCCCATTTTTGGGGACTCTCGGTCTTAAGGGGTTAAAATTTCCCAAATAGTTCTATAGACCAGTGGTTCCCAACCTTTTTCGTCTTGCGTACCCCTTGGGCCTTTTATTTATACTCCCCTGCCTCGATGGTTTTGATGATTAGTTAGAAAGTGAATGACTAGAACTCCTATTTATCAGTAAAAATGCTACTAAATATTCTCAAACTCTCACTCTTTACAGTGAAATGTTTTA
>OMNZ01104856.1:0-13015 GCA_900303255.1 Lesueurigobius sanzi | reverse complement strand
GTATGTAGAAACACTTTTCCTATACTAACATATTTATGTTCCTTGTTGTAAATGTATAATACTTCATTGGTTCTCAATATTTGTGATATCATTGGTATAATGACATACTAAAATGGTGTTAATAGCAACTTTAATATGAATGTAGCAGCTCAAAAACTGTAACTAGCAGGACCGGGGTAGGCAAAAATAAGCCTTTTGCTTCAGCCTACTCCGTTTGAGCAATGTTTTTTTCTTCTTTTCTCCTTTGTATGTCGTATTTAATTCTGTTTAAAAATTGCTCAAATAAAAGATGATGATGATGATGTTGGCCAGTAGAAAGGTCTTTCAACCATAATAATAATATAGCAGCTTTGTGAATCCAATTACTATCAAATAGTGATCAAGTACGAGGTTTGTCAATTTTCATTTTGGAAATTTCCTTCAAACTCCCATAGAGTTGTATTGGCACCTGTCCCCCACAACCAATAGACAACGTTTGCTAGCACCCACAAACATGGCGGATTACGATAAGATAAGATACAGTAAGACTTCATTGATCACACAAGTCACAATGGAGAAAGTCACTATTACCATGGTAACAGTGGTAACAACTCTATAGCATTAGCATAGCATAGCCCTCGTAGTTGTGGATGTAACTCGATACATACAGTTTGAGCCTCCTGGATCGCCCCAAAATAACCATCAACGACACCCACAGGAGAGTTGACTCGCTTTCTCCTGGCCCAATAAGCGAGAGGGAGTATCGAGTTACATCCACAACTACAAGGATAGGCTAAGCTAATGCGATGCTAATCCCAAAACCGCTGGCGTTTGTGGAGCTAGCGCTAACTTGACTCGTATGTTATGCACAGAGGCCATTGCCAGTTTTCCCAATTTACTTGGTTGCTATGGTTTCCGGGTGCATTCGGCAGTTACAAACCAGGAAGGTGGGACAAATTCCGGCTACAGCTGCCTAGTTTTGCATTAAAGCACCGCTAATAATGTGAACGGCAGAAAAAGCAAAAGAATATACAGCACAACAACTGACCTCACATTCCAGCTCTGATGGTGAGGTGAGTTTTTGTGCTGCGTATTCCTTTCCTTTACTGCCGTTTACATTGTATGGCATCCAACTTAATTCAGAAACTGGCAATTAGACAGCATAACACCTTAAGTTATTCCTCATATAGTTATTGTCTATAATGTTGACTCATTGACTTGTAGTATTTGAGACTGTTGCTGTCACCATGATTGCCTCCTATAGGTTTGGGTGTGTTACCCAGTGGCACATGTGTGTATATCATCCAGACACGTGTGGGCCTTACCTCTCACAGACTGGCCAATGCTGTGCAGGTGTGTGATGTCCGGGTTGGCAGTGCTGATTTGTGTAAGGTACTCTTTTATCTCTTGGTTGCTGTGATAGCGAAACTCCAGCGGCGTCGCAGGTGTGTGGTGGAGGATGAGGAGAAAGAGGAGGTACAGGAGTAACATCATCACTTCTGGAAAAAATAATGACAGTTGAATAACTCCCTGTATTCCAGTATCGAAGAAGAAGAAGAAGAAGAAGAAGAAGAAGAAGAAGAAGAAGAAGAAGAAGAAGAAGAAGAAGAAGAAGAAGAAGAAGAAGGAATATTTTCAAAGGAAAGCTGCTTAAATTATAATTGCAGTAAAATGTAGGAATTTCCAAAGCAGCTGATGACCCAACAGGAGAACGGAGACAAGTTTATACAGTAGTATATAGTACTACAGAATTATATTTCAGCTGTCTTTTTCCGTCAGGTTGTTTGTTCTGGTATTGTTTAACCCCAGTAAATCTGTAATGACAGTGCTGTTAACCAGTGACAAGTCAGACAGCCACCATTTACACTGATATGTGTTTTTCAGTCAAAAAGGTATAAGTCCTAACACAATGGAAGATGTACTGTAAACTAAACTGAAAGTTGTAAAGCCTATGTCTTTAGCTTGAGGCTAATATAATCTCCTAAATGTCCACGTGTAAAAAGTATGAGTTAGAATGGCTGTATGTCAAAACAAAGTAGGCTAGATTATTATTTTATTTTAAGTGTGATTTAAAGAAAACATGGTCACTGATCAAGACTTGAGAAATGAGTCTAACCTAAAACTAAAAACCTGTCTGAAACCTGTCTGAGCTTAACGGCACAATAATGACAGACCTGTGGGTCACAGGACGTACCTGTCCGCTGCCGAGGGGTGGCCTCCACCGCAGTGACCCGGGACAGAGAGCGCACTGACAGCCCGTTTGAGGGCGATTTAACCAGGCTCGAACCAACTGTGTAACTCTAACCCGGCCTTAACCCTGCGGAGATTGGCCCGCTGTCGAGGGGCGGGGCATGCGCCCCGTGCGCACTACGCCAACACTTGACGCGTCTCGAGGACGAAAAGTGACAAAAAGACGACAGATTAAAATTATCCTTAGGTTCTTTGTTTTATTTCTATCCTAGGCCATCACACTGCACATTAGCCTGCAGTGGCATTTACAAAACGGAAGTCATAAGGTCTGATGTGAATTATAATAATAGGCTATTACCAGAAAACTTAGGAGCCTGATTCTGTCCTAATGCACAATGCTTGTATATGCCATAGCGAGGGCATTTAGACGGCTGTATGAGGTGAATGGGTCTGATAACGTGAGCAGAAAAGCTCACAGAACTCCGTAAAATAGGAGAAGTACAACTTTAGGCACATTGAAAGTATGGCGTGGATCTTCTTTTGTCTACACCAAACTGATTTAGCACAAAGCTGATCTTAACAAAACTGAAACCGGCTGTATCATACCTTTTGTTTTCTTTTGTTAGTAACATAGTTTTGGTGATGCTCCAAACACAATATGTAGCCTATGTGACCTAGCATGAAAGGTTTTTTAAAAATATATTTCAATTGTGTAATTTGGCCGACCAGGTAATAATAGCGAGTAAGTTTAGCACCTACTACAGCCATTAAACATTAATAAACTTAATAGCACTTGTATTCTACAAGTTGTAGAGCAATATACCAATGTGCCTTTTTCAGCATTTCTGTAGGCTAAATCTCAACATGTCACAATAATTCATATATATTATTATATTATGGATTTGGAGGATTTACAGTTGAACCAAAATAATTACAAAAGTTATATGAAAGCCTGTGAACCCCTCACAAACTGTCTATGTTTGTTCCTTTGAATTGTGCCCCATCTAGTGGTCAATATTATGAACTGACACCTTACAAAACTCAAAGTTAACTTCATACAACAAATGGCACAAATTACTTTGAATTGTTTTAACAACTTTTAAGCAGTGTTCTTTGTGATTAAAAATGTAAACAGAAATGGTGCAAATTTATAAGAAAGAGGGGTAAGTTGTATCAATCCATGTAGTCATTAGGCTGGTAATGTTCCTTGAAAGTGTTGTGGTCCTGAAGGAGCCTCAGCAAGTGCCGAGATAATAAAGACAAGTTTAATTCAGGGCCATCCAGTTGTACTGCTTTAATTGAATTTCCCACTTTGTCTTGCAGACAGTTTGTAATGTACGTGGACTACAGCTTCTTCCAGCTTATGCTTGCACTAAAGTGAACCCATAACTCCCAAAGTATTTTAATTCCCCTCATCTTGTATGTTTATGTGAAAGTGTCTGAGTAATTGTAGCTCAGGGGCTGTTGGGTGATTGACAGCTTATTTAAACAGACATGGTCAATGAGATGAGAGCCATGCTTTAGAAAAAGGGGAATTAATGAAGCAAGAGACTTGAGTGGCAGGTACAGCATCTGCAATAGACTCTTCTCTTTCTTAGTAAACGGAAGTTAATTTAGAAAAACATGCGGATCCTGATTAGCTGCAAAACTAACAATGCTGAAAATGCTCCTTTTTTCTAAACCCCAAAGAAAAGACTAACCTATTTACAGAAACATTATGCAACATTAGGCATGTGTCAGATAATGGGGAAGCTCAGAGTTTACAAGGCGTTGATCAACTGTTAGAAAAACAAACAAACAAAAAAACGTCCATACTTAATTTACTTACATTATTATGTGTTGTTCACTTGCAGAAGTTCATAAGCCTATAGTGTTTGGCTCTTGCTTTGAAATTGTTAAACGCGTATTAAGCTTTGGATTGATTACATTGATAATATTAGCTGTGGACTCTCTAAGACCAGAAACCAGCTGAGCACTCAGAATAAACACTGTAAATCACTGGCTGGAGCCTTTTGAAGAAAATGGATAGGATCAGACGAGGATGAAATATGACTCGGATACTAGAGAGCATAAATGACAAGATCCATTAATATTGCCTGGCCTCGTCTTGTGACTTGGTTACAAAGTGAAATAGAGCTGCAACTATTGATTATTTACATCGATTAATCGGATAAGTATTTTACTTGTATTAACCTCTTCAGCCCTAGGCCTTTTTCCTCCAAAAATCATGTCTTTACATCATAGGTGCACATGGCTAATCTTGGTGTCCACACATTTGGTAGAGCTTAGAGATGACGGTGGAAGTGAAATAAAAATAAATGATGTTGTTTGATAATAAAATGATGTTGCCATGGGTTTGAATGAATTTCCGGCTGAAAAAAACACACACATTTTTCCGCAAAAAGGCCTTTTTCCTCCCTGTGGTGGAGCAAATAACAACACAAATGGATAATCCCACATCAGCTGTCACTAATTTGCAACTTTGGAATATTTTTTTTGCGTAAAACACGTAGGTCAGTAACTGTATCTGAAAAAAAGTCCCCATTTTCGGGGGGCTCTAGGTCTTAAGAGGTTAAAAAACTAAATTTCATGTCTTTAGAGCAGAATTTGAAAGGAGAACCACATTTCTGATAGAAATAACACCATTTATTCTTAATTTCTCATTAGTTTGTCCCTAAAGAAGCAACATTTAAAACAGACACTGATTGGTTCCTGTCATGACAACCAAAATAATAAATGTTAAACATTAGTATCTTTCACGTCATCATGTACATATTAGATTAGTCCTCAATTAGTCTTCGATTAATCGTTTCAGCTGTAGAGTGAAATAGCCTTTTTTGTTTACATAAAAACTCATGTGACTGTCAGACTTCTTCCCAAAATATAAACTAAAACTATTAGAGCCAAGATGGCGCTGTCCCAGCAGCCGCAGGTTACAACGTCTAATGTACCTGGGTGTTCACCTCAACAATAAACTGGTCCCACAAATTCGCCTCCACCTTCAGAGGAGGCTGAGGTCTTTTGGAGTGAACAGATTCAGATTCAGAAAACTTTATTTATCCCCCAGGGGGCAATTCATTTGTAGCATCCCAGCCAAACAATCATCCGTCGCATTAGTACATAAAGCCTCTGCTCAAGACTTTTTATGACTCTGTGAGGGCCTCTGCTATCCTCTATGCCAGTGTTTCCCAACCAGGGGTACAGGGACCCTTAGGGGTACACGAGAGTTTAGAAGGGGGTACTTGGAATAATTTCAGATCGAAAATAAGATCAAATTGAATCATATTTTTGATTATTATGTTAAAAGAAAAGGTATTTTAAACATTTAACTGTAAAGAGTAAGAGTTTGAGAATATTATAACCTTTTTTCTGATAAATAAGAGTTTTTAATCATTCACCTTCTAACTAAACTCAAAACGAGGCATCGAGGAAGGGGGTATTTGGAGTATAAATTGAAGGCTCAAGGAGTACTCAAGACAAAAAAGGTTGGGAACCACTGCTCTCCGCTGTGGTCTGCTGGGGCCCCGAGCAGCACTGAACAAGCTGGTCAGGAGGGCCAGCTCTGTCCTGGGGCCTATTGGACTCTGTGAAGGAGGTGAATGAGAGGAGGGTGTTGACCAAGTTCACATCCATCATGGACAACTCCTCTCACCCACTGCACAGGACTGGAGAGGAGCAGCTCCTTCATACCCACCGCTGTCAGACTGTACAACTCTGTAGTAACCTCTGTTTTCAAATACCTGCCACTTTATCAATTACAACCTCCTCTACTGTGACTGTACACGTAATATTTTTTTCTTTGTATTGTTGATAATAGTTTAAAAGTTGTTACACAATTACACATTTCTTACCACTATGTGTTCTTAAAATGTGATTAATATTATCATAATGTGCCAAAGGTAAACTGTCACCGGTGCATCCTCACAGGCGCCTTTGGCTGTGAGGATTACTGCTTAATGTCAGAAATTCAGGGAAAGAAAGTCAAGCACATGTATTTATTTTATTATTTATCTTGAATGTTTATGAGCTGGTGAAATGTAGCAAGGCAAGAAATTGAGACATAAAGTTTGAATCAATGTAAATTAAAAATGACATTGATGAAAACTAGACCCACGGGCTTTGCATCCAGTCAGCTGCGGAGTGAGGCGTAAACGGAAAAGCTTTGAGCAAAGTGGTTTCCAGGAGAACGAGTGCTTTTTGGAAGACGACACACAGAGATTGTGTAATAATTATATCAACAGTCGCCGCTCTGTGATTGATGATGATCTGTGGTCCAGTAATCAGACGACACAACGGTGAAGAGTCTCTGAATATCAGCTTGGTAGAGATGTCCAAAAAAATTGCCAAAAAACCTAATCGCATATTGCGATTCGGTTTGCAATTTTTCATGCCGATGTGGAATTCACAATATTATCCTGATAATTCTTGTAAAATGTCTCATGGTGAATTGAGTTTTGGTTCTGCTGTAGCTGGACTTTGTTTTTCCATTTCTCTATGGCCATTACCTTCATAAACCATGATTATGAAAAAATGCTCGCGATTGCCGATATTATTGTTTATTGTCCTAGTTTTGTCAACAAAATATACTTCTCAAACTGCTGTTGTACATTGTGGAACTATTTATCCTTTATCTCCTTTAAGGGGGTTAAACTGTGGAACTCTCTCCCCACTGGACTAAAACTACAGACTATCATTGACATCTTCAGCAGAGAGCTCATACAGTGGTTAAGATCCAGACAGAGTTGTTCTCGTGTGTAAATTGTGCCTTGTTTTGATCTTGTATGAAATGTATTTTATCTTTTGTAATTTAAAAGCCCACTGTGGACTAGTGTTGAAAACTAGCACATGTGCTAAAACACTTACAACAATGCATCTGGTTCGTCCAATATTATTGTTATGTCCACATTAAATAATTAAATAAATAAATGTACTATATTTAAAGGAACAAGCCACCGTTTTTCCATACTGAGATATGTTCTTACCTGAGCTTAGACGAGTTGATGCGTACCTGTCTGGTCTTTGTGCGTGCCCTCAGTCACGCACAAAGACCTAAGGTGTTGTTAGCATTTAGCCTCTCCCTGCATATTCCTATGGGACCACACGGGGTGAAGTTAGAAGCCGTGTTTAATTTTGTGTAACTATACTTGGATCGTGTAACTACTCACATAACCGTATTTAAATAGAGAAAATGTGGAAGTGCTTGGTGGCTTTTAACTTGACCCCCGTTTGGTTCCATCGGAATAAGCTGGGAGAGGCTAATGCTAACAATATGTTTGGTCTTTGACCAGACAGGTACACATCAACTCGTCTAAGCTCAGGTAAGAACATATCTCAGTATGGAAAAAACGGTGGCCTGTTCCTTTAAGTATGTGGCCCCTTTTTAAAAACGTTTGGACACCTCTGTTCTAGAGGCATTAAGGAAGGTGAAATAACTGTAACACACAAATATAATACTTTCTGCTCAACTACATTTCTAATAAAAATCTCTTGTTACTTGTAGCTTACGGAGTGCTGACAAGTTACAAGTGTAAAAACAGTGAACATCTGACCGTGTTCAAAATCACACATGCAGCGTTTCTGTATATGAAAAGGAAAAGGTGTTGTATTGAGCTGTTCTCCATTGATCTCTCCTGTGGGACCTTAGACTTCTATTGATTATTCTCCACCTTAACAGCTGTTTGTGAGAAAGCTCAAAAACCAAAGGGCAAGTCAGGCCACTGCTTCAGGCCTGACTCATACATAAGTTCTGCCTGAGCGGCCCAAGTATAAACACTCCCAAAAAACCTTTAATCAGTCTTGGAAATGGTTTGTTGATTATGAAAAGATTGGTTGTGCTTTTGTGATTGATTTGCTGGAAACCTGGAGACATGGCACAAAGAGAATATTTGTTAAAACTTATTTTTTAGTAATATTTTCAAAAAACACTACAGATTATTTTTCTGCCAACTCCGTTTAACTCTTTTGTTTTTGTGTGTTTTCATGTTACAACTTTAGCCTCGCGTCGCACATCAGCGTGAATTACAGGCACCTTGTAGTAACCATGGCAACGCCGGCTGCACACCGTTGTCTCTGTGCCCTTGAGCCAAGAGCATTATGAAACAAATCTGTCAACCTTCAACAGCATCTCAGTATGACTGCAGGATCATGGTGGCGAGATACAATCATGAAACCTCAATGGCTATACCACAAACAACCAAGAGATGGAGATGTAGACATTTCGACAAAGTACCATGGCCCCACACTTAATCTATAAAAGGTTTTTTAAATATTGTATATGTATTTTAGGTCCCACAGAGACGCGGCCTCTCTATTTTAGGGGAGTCCGGGCCCCAGATGGGACGCTATTGTACATGTTGTTAGTGGTTGGGAAATCAGAACATGTGGAACCTAAGGCTTGTTGCTGTGAGGCAGGAGTGCAAACCACTGCGCCAAAGTGACCAAGAATGAATTTATGGCTGAGAAGTATCAGCATGATGTACTTTAAAAGTATATATACAGTATATTTATGAAACTCTAAAGTACTGAATAGTGGGTAACACTTTAGATTACTGACCACTACATACTGTGTACTAACAAGGTAATCTCTAAACTTTCCATGTAATACCAAGATATTTACACTATTACTGTATTTACTCTGTAATAACAATAATATTTTACCCGTAACAACTCATTAAAACATTCCGTCTGTGTAAGTTCTCAGTCGTCCAGGAGTTCATCGTAGGCTCTGCTTCGTCAGCACTAAGCAAACTTGAACGCAGATGGCTCGTTCAAGTTTGCTCAGTGCTCATGAAGCTCTTTCGATGAAGAGCGAAACATCCTCTTCAACTAGAGTACAGATGAAGACTGAAGAATCTTTGCCTATGATGGACAACTTCTGGACGACTGAGAACCTACGCAGACGGAATGTTATGAGTTGTTACGAGTAAAACCCAGGAAAGTCCTGCTTTAGATTATTGACTATTTTCTATGCTACTTATACCTATTATTATGCTGTACTTATCTTGGTAATACATGGGAAGTATTGAGTAAATACTTTTTAATTACCTTGTTACTACATATGTAGTGGTCCAAGCGAATATAAGTAATTACAGTAATAGGAGTGTAGATATCTTGGTATTACGTGGAAAGTTTAGAGTAATGACCTTGTTAGTACACAGTATGTAGTGGTCAGTAATCTAAAGTGTTAGTGACTGAGTTACTTACTAATTAAGTGTATGCACAATGCATTTTTCTGTACCTTGTTTTTCAGACATTGGGCAAAGACAGCTGTCTTTGAAATGTAAATCAACTTAAATTTTTTATTTAAACGGTTGAGAACAAAACACAGCCAACAAATAAGTCAAATAGTCCATTTCTAATGAGGAGTCTCAGTCTTGTTTTTTCAATAAAGGGTTTGTCAAACTGGAACAAACCTTCCTATCTGGGCTGTCACTGTGGCTAGCGTATGTGTGTGTGTGATGGATATTTGCATATCAATAGTTTGGTCCTGATAGCTTCCACCCACTTCTCTCTCAGTGCCTTTCTGTGGGATGCAATTGTGGCCGATTATCAGGGAAGCAGCATTATCAGCCACAGCTTCACACACAGAGGACAGGAATCAGAGCAGAGACAGGCTGAGGCTGCTCTGTGAACGCAATAAATCGCTTCACTGAACAGACCACAGAAATGCACTTAAGCTGCTTTACCATGAGTTAGTATTTTACAGTCCACCGTATGTGTTTGATCACTGGTTTTACTTATGATATAAATGCTAAATTACACAAAATAATTAAAACGGCGAAGAAATCGCATCTGACCCTATGCCATAGTAATATGCAGGTCACTACAGAAATGAGATTTATCAGCAAAGTCAAGTCAAACGTCAATAAAAACAGACTAAAGATGAATACAAGTGGATATTTATGTAAGAAGGGAATAGGACAAAGCTGCACAGTTTCTGGGCAGAATTATCTGAACCACAGAGTACAGAGGCCCAGAGAGGATAGAAATGGGAGATGTGGTGTTTGCTGGACATATATTTTTAGAAACACATTGCATGGCATACTGTGACTGTACATGTATGTAGCCAAGGCTGTTCTGTAAGACCTTTTGACTTTAACCCTCTGAGGTCTTGGGCCATTTTTTATTTCTATTTTCGCCTGGTATTTATTTTGTTTCATTGCTTCTGAAACACCTCATGGTGCACCATCAAGTGCTTGAACTCTTTATTTTCATAGCAAGTTGAACTAGTATCATCTGAATCCTGTAGTAGAGGCATATCAATGAAGAAGCAGAAAAACAAAACAAAAATTAGGCAAAAATTGAATTTCTCACCTCACCCTTTCCATCCATCCATTTTCTTCCGCTTTATCCGGGGTCGGGTCGCGGAGGCAACAGTCCGAGCAGAGATGCCCAGACTTCCCGATCCGCGCACACCCCATCCAGCTCTTCCTGGGGGATCCCAAGGCGTTCCCAGGCCAGCTGAAAGACCTTGTCTTTCCAGCGTGTCCTGGGTCTTCCCCGGGGCCTCCTCCCAGTGGGACGTGCCTGGAACACCTCTCGAGGGAGGCGACCAGGTGGCATCCGAAACAGATGCCCGAGCTCTGTTCTCTGTTCTGCTCTGTTTCTGTTTCGGGCATCACCCTTTTCCTATATGCAAAAAAAAAAAATCAATGAAAATGGCTGTGGATATTAGAAAATGTTTTGTGGGTTAGACCTGGCCCAGGAGATGGAAGATAAAGGCTGTAGTTACTGTAGAAATGTTTATTTTTGACAAAAATCACAAAAAAATGTATGCGCTCATAGCACTTTTTTGATTATTATTCCACTCAAATATGTTTCTATAAACATAGAAGGCTATAAACCTGACCTTCTATGTCTATGAAATCTGTGTTTATTCTCCATATATTCACATTTTTGAGAAAAAAAACAACAAAAATTGTCCTAAATGTTACCCCATAGTTGTGCTCATTTTTGGCACAAATGTCACTCCATACTTTTGTCCTCCATGTTCTATATAAACAGAAAACAAGATAGCAGCTGACCAGAGACACATTTTCAGGATGAAGAAGTCAAGTTTTCAGACAAAAAACCCCCCAAGTTTTTATCTAGTACCATTTTGAATCCCTGGACGAGTTTTAGCTAATGCTAACTTAGCACTTTTTGACACAAATTTTCAACGCGACCTTACCAGAGGCCTAGGAGGACATGGCTGGGCTCATTTTAAAGCCCCAACCCTCCTCTTTCCAATGCAAAAAATGTCTCTACGACATTCACTCACAGAGATATTCGCGAAAGTCGTCGGCGGTGTCTCACATCCCGGGTCCGCGATAGGCTTAAAATGCCCCATATACTGTAGCTACCAATGTTCAAATATAATATTCATGTAAATAAAAACCTATCTGCATCTTTTGCTCACCGCTGTTGGGTTTGTAATAATCTATTATAATAAATAATCATATTTGGATTAGTCTGGATATGTGAGCATGCTGTCACATCGCTTTAGAAGATAAACAAATCAGCAGTTTGCGGAGAGCTTAATATTTAAACAACGATCTGAGAGTTACAGTTGCCTGGATCCACAGACCGTGAAAAAACAAGCAAGTGTTTAAAGTTTAAATAACTTTGGTCCAACATAAAGGTCAGTGTTTACGTATTCAGCCCCGAGGAACACTGAAAGAAAGTACTGTGTCACTCACAACGTTCAGAAATAGATTCAGATCGTGCTCGGGATAGTGTTGTCAAAACTGTCAACATTTCTGGGATTACGGTTGTATTCCATGTCATAAACTAGTGCAGGATTCACAACGCAAAACCACTAATAGGGAGCTGGGTTTAGCAGTGATGGGATTTATGGCTCTTTAATTGAGAGCCGTTTGTTGCAAAGAGCCAATTTTCATTCAAATGTTTTATTTTTAATATGAAAATGTATATTGTTTATTGCAAAAAGTATGAAATAAGTTACACTTTCTTGAAATAGGACAAATCAATATCCAGTAGAAGTACTCAATATTCTTACTTAAGTAAAAGCATCAGATTACATTTCTTCTTAAGTAAAAAGTACAAAAGTATCCACTGTAAAATGTACTTCATGAGCAAAAAGTAAAAGTATTTTTAAGGGTTTAATGTGCAAGGTCTAAACGAGTAAACTACTAACTCAGGTCTGAAGAAGGACTAAACCAGGTCTAAACGAGTAAACTACTAACTCAGGTCTGAAGAAGGATTAAACCAGGTCTAAACGAGTAAACTACTAACTCAGGTCTGAAAAAGGATTAAACCAGGTCTAAACGAGTAAACTACTAACTCAGGTCTGAAGAAGGACTAAACCAGGTCTAAACGAGTAAACTACTAACTCAGGTCTGAAGAAGGACTAAACCAGGTCTAAACGAGTAAACTACTAACTCAGGTCTGAAGAAGGACTAAACCAGGTCTAAACGAGTAAACTACTAACTCAGGTCTAAACCAGGTCTAAACCAGGTCTAACGAGTAAACTACTAACTCAGGTCTGAAGAAGGACTAAACCAGGTCTAAACGAGTAAACTACTAACTCAGGTCTGAAGAAGGACTAAACCAGGTCTAAACGAGTAAACTACTAACTCAGGTCTGAAGAACCATTAAACCAAGTCTAAACTGGGACGAGACCAGTTCATCGTAGAGAGGTCACTTGGAAAATAATATACTTTTAACCAGTTTTAAAAATGTAGTGGAGTAGAAAGTACAGATACAGGCTCTGAGATGAAGTAAAAGCAAAAAGTATTCATCATAAGATGTACTTAAATAAAGTAATAAAAGTACCTATAATCTGTACTTTTTACTTGTACCTTTTACTTTGTTACTTTCCACCACTGTCAATATCAAACAATAATCA
>OMNZ01104855.1:0-14649 GCA_900303255.1 Lesueurigobius sanzi | reverse complement strand
TGTCAATCACTACATGTGTGTACATGCGAGTGATTTGGGACTAATAAAAACTAGCCCGTTTTCTGTTGTTTGGGGCAAAAATCACCATCAGATGCATAAAACTACAGTGACTTTACACATTAATGACATTAGACTATTAGTTATGATGTAAAAATAATTATAAAAATTACAAATACTATTTCTTCTTTCTTCCACAAAAATGACAGGAGGGTCTTAGCCCACCTAGGCCATTGATACCAGCCGTCCCTGGGCCCTTGCATCTTTAATTTAATTTCGGATACAGTAGATAATCCCATAAATGAGACACAGTCAGTTCCCCCCACAATTCAACCTGACTATATGTTTGTAAAAGAAAGTAGAAAACACTGCAAAAAGACATCTAGAAATGAGAAAAATTTACTTAGAATTTCCCCCCAAAAATTGTCTCATTGCTCTGAAAATTAGATAGAAACAATATTAATTTACTTAAAATGTAAAAAAAACTTTTCAAAATTAGTTATTCAAATTCAGGACAATTATTTAGAAAAGTTATTTTGAGGATACACTTTTGAGGGAAATTTTCGAGGCACACAACACCTACAATCATTGCACTACTGGGGTCCCCTGGCGATCTTGGGGCCCTGAGCAGCTGCAGAGTCTGCTTATTAGGCTGGGCCGGCCCTGGGCGTTATATTTGTCCTTTTGGTAATTTTATGTGCCTAATTCCTTTTAAAAATCAACAAACATGGGAGTTTTCCCTCGAAATATCCAAAAACCCGCTATTTAGTCAACATTTCAATCAATACACCGTTGCTCCCAGCTCTGTCAGGGCGTCCCATAGGAGGATGATATGTCTGACAGCAGAGCAGAGCGAGCGTGGGATTCTGAGGGCGGGTAACAAAACACTACTCACTTTGCACAATCTGATCAATCCCATCGGCCTGAGCTCGCCTCCACTTAAACCCAGCATCTGAATAATACTTGATATTGTTGTATGAACCCATGCACTGAGGACACACACAGCAATAAGCTATGTCTGTGGGGTCCTTATAGGATGACCTTCAAGAGGGAGTTATCCTCTACAGTAAAATACACAGTGGTGGGAAGTAAAAAGTACACATTTTAGGTACTTTTAATTTACTTAATACTTTTTACTTCACTACATGTTGGATTTATAAGTAAAAGTATTGTTGTATGTATTTTCACAGTGAACAATAATAGTTTCCTCTGTGTGACCTGGTTTAGTCCTAGTTTAGTCCATGGTTTAGACCTGATTTATACAGTTTAGACCTATTAAGACCTGTTTAGACCTGATTTACTCTTGGTTTAGACCTGATTTAGTGGTTTAGACCTGGTTTGGTACAAAAGATGAAAAAAAAATCCTGCACATGAAGATATTACTGCGCAGACGTCGAAGTGCTCCTAAGGTGTTATTACGCCTTACAATATAGTACCCCTTTTTATCCGCTTAGAAAATCGACATGTTTAATTTTGTGTAACTATACTTGGATGGTGTAACTATGTAGCTGTATTTAAATAGGGAAAACGTGGAAGAGCTCGGTGGCTTCTAACTTCACCCCCGTTTGGGTCCACAGGAATATGCTGGGAGAGGCTAATGCTAACAACATCTTCGGTGTTTTTGCCTGAAGATGTTGTTAGCATTAGCACAAAGACCAGACCGCTACGCATCAACTCGTCTAAGCTCAGGTAAGAGCATATCTAGGTATGGAAAAAACGGTGGCCTGTTCCTTTATGTAAGAATAGTCAATACTTCTCCCACCACTGAAAACACATCAAAGGATTTCAGTTTTAATTGCAGAGATATCAATTAAAGGATCAAGGTGAGAAATGCTATTTTGATAATTGAATTGACGCAAATGTGCTTCTGGTGAACAGTATCTGGAATACTAAAAACAAATCATTTGACCAGAAGATAAATTAAGTATTTAGCTTCAAGGTACATTCTGGCTTAATAATAACTCATGTCATAGCACACATTTCCCTAAAAGCTGCACAGTGAACACTATTTTATATAAGACCACATTCACAAAGTCACAAAGCAATGCACCGATACCACTCAATCTATTTTGGTTGTAAAATCAACATTGTTGTCAAAATGAGCACATCCAACAATGGAGACATGCACTGCTTAGCAAAAATACTCCAAATGAAGATGCCTTAACATTTTGCATCATGTGCTTCATAACCTGTCTGAAGACAAAGAGAATAACGTTTTGTAAACTATGTGCAAACCATTGTGTTACAGTTTTTGATGATAGAGTGCTGTTTTTGCTCAAGCTTAATGCTAATTCCCTCATAAAGAATATTATTAAAGTTATACCTTAGCTAGGCCTGTAATGCCACATTGTTGTTTTACGAACAGGATAAGACGTCTCCCTCAGATTTCTTTGCAACTTTAATCCTTGTTTCATTCGTTGCACATTATATTTTGTCTTAGAGCAGGGGTGCCCAAAGTATTTTACACAGAGGGCCACAATGGTACAGTATTAGCAAGTAAAGACCCAAATGCAATGCTGTTTTTACAAAAAAGAAAGATCTTTGGTTAGATACCCTTTAATAATTGAAAATTTCTGGATTTAAGAATATATACACCTTATTTTAAGTCATTGTGACTTGCCATGTAAAAAATGTCAATAGAATTAGATTTTTGTTCTTTTTTCAAGTAAAATTAAATGTATTTTCGATATTTACTCCTATTTTATGTGCAATAAGATGTATTTTTTTCCTATTCTAATTGCAAGAACTTATTCCTTTGACAGATAAATGTATTTATCTGCTACAATCAAGGTCAAATTATCTTCTTTCAACAAAATTGAACTTATTTTTAGATTTGTTTTTGCACTGTAAACACTTACAATCTCAGCTCCATCTCGAGGGCCAAATGAAACCCCTTGGAGGGCCGAATTTGGCCCCTGGGCCCCACTTTGTGCATCACTGTCTTAGAGGAACTGGAGAAGCTTATCACAGCTGAAGATGGCCGTTAAATGGTCTCAACTTATATAGCCCTTTCCCACCTACATTAGGCACTCAAAGCACTTTACAGTAAGGAACCACTCACATTCACATTCTCATTCATACAGTGGCTTGCCTTACCTCCAGTACGCAGACACTGGAGGCAATGTGGGTGAAGTGTCTTGCCCAAGGACACAGCAGCAGTGTGCACCTGCGGGAGCCGGGATTCGACCCACTCTACCACCTGCGCCACTGTCGGCCTTTACTCCCTTCCATCTCATTACAGGTCAAAAATAAAAACAGAACCAAAGTGGTATTTTACATAAAGAAGATTGTTTATTATTTGATATATATTCCATATGCATTTTCATATAATAGATCTAATACCAGTAAGTCAAAAATAATAGTCATATAATATTTATGTTGAGATATATAGATACAAAACTAATCCAATAGTCTATTTTACTTAGACATTGTAAAAAACAAAATGGAGAAACCGATAAGTGTCTCCCCAGCTTTAGTATATAGGCGCTTAGAGGGAGCCAAAATTACCAAAAAGAACATGACACCTGAACGTTGCATCTTATAGTCCTACAGTAACAGTAGATTATCTGTGAGCAGCTAAAGTCCACCATTTTGGTTTAAGACACAGGATAGAACAGCTTTTGACAAACACACAACTGTAGTTTTGCATGAAAAAGTTCAGCTTGAATGACGAAATGATCAGTCAACGATGACACAAATGATCTCTTTGTAATGGCAACTGTGGGACAAGTGAGTGTCCAGCCAAGCACAAAAAGAAAAGAAAAGAAAAGAAAGAAGTATGACAACACACCACAACTGGCTCAAAGCATCTCCGAAACTACAGCTCTCGTGAAATGTTCCCAGTCTGCAATGGTCAGTACAAAACAGTACAAGGAAGGAGCAGAGGTGGCATCACTCACAGCAAAACAGTGTAAAGACCATATAAAATCTGAAATGGAGGCCAGGCATATTTCATGGTGGAATTTATGTCAAAATGTAGATGTTTTGACATAGTTAACGAGGGGGTATTATGCTTTTTGCACTGTATTTGGTTATGATAATCTTGATAAATATCTTACTTAGTGGGTTGGAAAATGCTATATTGATCTAAAATGTGCACCGCATACATTGGACTTGGCATTGGCATTGGCAGCTGTCTCTAAGTCCTAATTGTGAATAAATATAGCATGTAATGGGGGTGAGTGAAACAAGCTTTGGCTTCTGCTTCTTGTTCCTTTCTAATGCCTTGAAATGTTTGGATAAAGTTAATAAACTGAAGCTGAAAAGCTGTGGTCAGCGGTGGAGCCATTTGGGGGCGCTCTGGGAGAGGCTCAACATTTAAAGGATGTGCCAATGAGAGGCAGGTGTGGCATTGACCAAGCTCACATTCTGGATGTTACTAAACCAACTCTAATGTGTAAGTTTTGCTTTTTATTTGTGTTTTTACCACGTTTACAACAATATATGGATTGGCATATCGAACTGGACATTTATAGCTTTGGATGTTCGTAACCACTGTGCACCTGTAGTAGGCGTGCGTCCACCCCATAATAAAGTGCCTCTACAGTCAGCCTGGTGCTGTTCGTGAAGCTTCAGCTGATGTTTTTGCTGACGGTGAGCTTTGATAGAGCAATAAGAAATGGAGAGGTAAGGAAAGCTTTTCCTGGATATGTAGGGACTCAGAACAGGGCTGGGCGATATCGTCAGAAAATGTTATCACAATTTTCTTTAGTTTAAATCACGATTTCGATTTCATCACAATTCATGCGTAAATTGTCTTTTAAAGGCGACTAAAGCCATCTGCTTCTTCTTGGGTTTAGACCTGGTTGTTTAGTCCTGGTTTAGTCTTGGTTCAGTCTGTGATATTATACAGCTTTAGTCCAGATTCAGACCCAGTTTTCTCAGTTTATTTCTGATTGAGTCCTTGGGTTTAGACCTGGTTTAGCCCTGGTTTAGTCCTGGTTCAGTCCAGGGTAATCATCTTTTCATTCTGTCCCTGGTTTAGTCCTTTTTAGTTTGGTCCTGGTTTAGACCTTGATTTCACTCTCTGCTTTAGTCCAGTTTACTTCTTAGTTTAGTCCTGGTTTAACCCAAATTCAGTCTGTGATATTGTCCGGTTTAAGACCTGGTTTAGACCTAGTTTTCTCCTGGTTTGTTCTGGTTTAATCATAAAAACCACTGAATCACGATATGATGATGTTCCCAAAAAAGCAGATCAGATCACGGTTTGATTTTTATCCTCATATCGCCCAGCCCTGACTCAGGGGGAGCTTTGGTAAACAACAGGTGCTTTCCTGCGGTGCTCGAAACACAGCTCAGTTTTTGATGAGCAACATCAAACAACATTGTAACATGGTAACAAGCTCTAAAAAGTCAATTGTGCAAAATACCCCCACTTTAATTGTTCAACATCTTTTTCATAAGCACAAACAAGTTACATTGTTTTCTCACAATACATTATTTTCTCACAATAATGTAAAAAGAAAAGAAAAAAATGGTAGCATTTTTCAATCCCACAGACCAAACTGATTTCGTCATGAGATTCATTTGCAGAAGCATCCAATTCAAGAAAATGATACCAACCTATTGACAGCGGCTTTAGCGGAAAGAATCCTCAGACAGAACATGGTGCTTCACTTTACGTGGTACACATGGGTGCATATTAGTCCAGTGGTCATCATGTTGAATGCTGATTGGTGTGTTGGAGCTATGCAGAACACACTTCATCGTCCAAAGACTGATAGACACAAGAATTCATTACATCTCAATACGCACTGAGGTGACCGTTAAAACAAGCACCTTTGAAAGCACTGGAGGACAATGGCTGCTATAGGGACCGATACATAAACATGGAGGTATGAAGATAACTTTGAATGTGCTTCTCGTCAATGGTCTACTTTTGTAAACAGTTAAACAGCAAACCCCGTGTGTTTGTGCATTCCTGGGACGTGTCACACTTGGCAGGGACATTACTAGCCTTCCGAACGGTCCACAGAGTTAACATTTCCGCACCTAAAATATTGATATGTCGAACGGAAGAGGATGCAAAGGCGGAGAGCAGGCCGTCGCAGTGGCTGTCCAGAGCCACGCCGGGCAAACTTCAGCATCAGTGGAGGATCCAGGACGTAAGGGCTTCTTTTCCGTTCTTTGGGGAGTTACAGTGGCGAGTTGTGGTCAAGAAGAGGCGTCGAAGCTGCAGGGAAGAGAAAGGGTCATACACGTGATTTAAAAGCAAATGTCAGCAGGCCATGAACAGAGGTAATGTAACAGTGAGAGATACTGTACATTGTGTTATACAGTAAGTGTTAAAAAGGTCACACTCTATCCCTTTAAATGTGCTACATCAGCACAAGGTAGTAATACGTTGATGAGCTGAAGTGATTGAACTGGTAGTTAATGTCCTACACTGAAAAAAGAGACTATGGCGGCCCCCCATGGTCTAATTTCCACCCCCCAACATTTAAAAACGTGTTGAGCAAGACCTTTGGGTAAGGATTATATTGTTCACTTGTTTTACCATGTAATTAACTACATTAGTAACTATTTGGACTTCTTAAAGATAAAACATTAGTGCAAATGTCATGTTTACTCCAAAATGAATATTACATTTTTAAAAATCATTTGAGCGAAGACCACCTATACCACCACAATCTCTTTCAAGTCTGTGAGAAACATTGAAGAAGTAAATTTGTCCTTGAAATTAGTACATAATTTCCAATTTTTTGCACTTAAATTATGAGAAAACATCAACAGCAATCTTATTTCAAATCTTATTTGGAGTGCCATGACGTCAAATCAGGGGCAAATTTACTTAAAGGATTTTTTTAAACTTATTCCTAGATTAGTTTTTGCAGCGTATGTGATCTACAAAACCATGTCTACTGGGAAATAGTGTTTTTAAAAAAGCTCATTTTAGGGCTGCGTAATAAAATGCCACATAATCATTATCTTAAAATCACTAAAGACCTTCATGTGTGATTTACACATTATGAGGTTATAAAATATATTTCTGACACCACATAGATTAGACCTGGTTCATTTTATTCCCACCATTTTACAATAAGGATTTCGTTTATAACCGTGTTGATAATCTCACCATTATTAATAAACCAAAAAAGGTTGTTTCCAGAACGTACTCCTTTTTTGGTGCAAGACCAAAGATCCCTCCGCACAAATCATAACGCTGTGGGTAACTGGTTTTGATTGCTCCAATTTAAATTGGAAAACTGCTTTTCAAAATTTCTTCAAGAAAAATGTAGGCTAAATGTCCTTAATTGATGTGGACAAAGCTGACGCGTTTCGACTTACTGAAAAGCTTATAGTTTTAGTAAAAACTAACTACGGTTTTCTAATACAGTGTGCCTCGGACCTCTTGCTTTCCTGCCTCACACTCTCATGGTATGGTTTCAGCATTTTTTTTTTTCTATTTGTGAATATTTGATGGCCTTGTCTTTGAGAGCACCTGTAGCACTCATCCCAGTCTATTTTTCTATCAGGCTATGCACCTCAAATTCATTCATAAAACCTATTTCACACCCTGTCCTCTATTCAAACTAGGAGCTCTCCCTTCTCCTAACGCTATGCGACCTTAATGTAGCGGGATCATTCACGCATTTAATGTGGGAATGTCCAAAATCCTGGAACGAGGGAAGGTGTGGGTGGGATGGATAAGTGGTGAGTGTGTAGTCCTGAAATGTACATGATTTGATGACTATCATGTGAATATGTAAAATAACTCTCACCCCCCAAAAAATAAAATTGAAACTTAATAAAAAGTTGCTCACAAAAATGACTAATATTGGAGTAATATCTGACCAGTAGGACAGTATCTGTACTTTTACTCAAGTAATGAAATTAAGTACGTTGACCACCACTGCTGAGAGGCCAGCCCTAGTCTACAAAATGCAAAATACAAATACAGTTCTTCTTCTTCAGCTCAAGTGTTTGCATTACAGTTACCACATTTATTCTCCTTCACATTTGTCTCTTCTATTCTAATGAGATCTCTAGCAGCTTGTTTTTTTCCTGTATGCATGTATCACAAAGATTTAAATATTCATATCATAGTAGTTGGATGTTGTCAGTGTAGATTTGTTATTTTAACGACTTAACTGCTCTGCCTCTTTTACCACCCCATTAATACAGTTGTAATAAAGCTGACATACTCTGAGTGGGAACACGTGTACTACCATCATGTATGTGGTAAAACATGCCTCGCACAGCCTGAAGTGACAGGGCTGGTCACAGGACTGTTTCTCAGGGGGGAGCGGTGTCTTGTCTTGCACTCATTAAATATTAACAGAGCCACCTCGGCCTCCCGCTGGGGCCTGATTGAAGATGTGTGGAGGCGCTCACGGGACGTGGACGGCGGGGGTCACCTCTAACTGCGTGTCCCGCACTGTAAGCTCCTGTGATCACACCCAGGGCCGCACCACGCATGCAAACATGTTACTCAAGCCATTTGGCCACGACGCAGGTAATGGCCACAATTAGCATATGCTTAGGTAAAAAAATGAAGCAATATTGAAATATAAGAAGCTGCAAATTTACTCACAGTTATATGGGCATTTGAATTTGATGTGGGATTCGATCAAATTAAGCCACTATGAACGGCTAAAGACTTTATATTGAAGTCTGAACATGCTAACTTAGTGCTAACTTTAGCCCACTTTAAAACATCAACTGTCCGCTCTGTGAATCTTCTACAGCAAAAAAATATCTTGATTTGCTTACCTCTTATATCAGACAAATATACAAAATGCATAAATTGTTATTTTTCAGATGTAAATGTGAAGATCTCAGTCGATGTTTCCCCATTAATCTCAATGGACGCAGCCTTTCGGTGTCACCGAAAAGGGGGCGTTAACCTTTTCATTGCTCCCCTCTATCAGATAAAACCTATATTTTATCATCTCAAATGTCATTCCTCTTGTTCCTACACCTTAAGCCACAGCAGGACCACATTTTTTAGTTGTAGTTTTACACTTATAATCGCTAGTTTTAGTTTAATCTTATTTCTCTTGCTCACTTCCTGCCTCCAGCTGATGTCACTGATGATGTAAGCAGCGAAAGGGTCTATTGCATCACCTAATATTGCAATGATAATTTTTGCGATATATTGTTCATTTATACATATTTAGACATACAGTTTTTCCACAAATTTACAATATGCGACAGGAAGGCAAAACAAATTTCATTCCACCACTAGGAAAGAAAATCAGGTAAAGTGACTCCCAAAATATTGTCCTTTCTCAGCCGCTGTGAGTGAAGTGACACCTAAAAATCACACCAACATCAATGAAGATGTTTATCCAACATTGTTCCCCCTAACACTGGATCTCAATGTCTGCATAAGCATCGCGATGTTTATTTTCAATTAGCAGCAAAAAACAGGCAGAGATCTTCAAGTATGTTACAAAAGGCTGTTTTCTCACCTGTCCCATAGCTTGACATTTCTACAGTTGTTGGTGCAGCAGCCCGCCGATATCAAAGCTGAGGGAAAGAGAGGAGAAGATGAGAGAAATGCGTTGAAACGGTGGACCGGCTCAGGCTCATTACTCTAATGATACACTGCTGACATCTGTCCGTTCACCAAAACAAGACAAGTTAAATGGACTCATAAATAAAACATGATGATTGGGGAGAAAATATTGTTTAGACCAACAGGGAATACGAGAAGAGGAGCTGTGGCGGGGCTTTTACGATGAGAATAAACAATCATTATAGAGTGTGACGGCACGTTCATCGCTTCAAGGGGGATTCAGATGTCCGCAATCAAAGCATCAGGTTGAAATGTGGCAATTGTCAACATGCTATGTATCATTTTCTGTTTATTGGAATTGATCTGGACACCAATGCAAATCCAGTTTCCATGTAAGGCTGAAGAATATCTCCTTATATGTGATGATGTGTGTGATTATAGTCTTTATGGTGCGTGAGAAGAGACGGATGAGTGTTTTAGCCTCTTGTTTTGGATGTGATGAATGACCCATGACTGCACTGTATATGCCCTAAGGACTACAGATGGAAATTAGCTTGAAAAGGCTACAGTCCGGTACAGTCATCTTTGCTCATGAGCGTGATGTAATTGAACAATGTCCTGATAAACAAACAAACAAACAAACAAATAATGGGACACATACATAAAATACAATGAATCCCCATTTTTTGTCCTGTATTTGTCAATAGTTTTAATTTATTGTCTGGATTGAAACCTACATATCAGGGCAGGGTACATCATACAAAATATCAATTATACACCCATGTACGTCTGTGACAGCTAATGTATTATTGAAATAGTTGCCAACCGTTGGAGAAATGAGTGTTCTCCTGACAAGTCCTAGACTAGTGTAGAGCTGCAAAGAGGCCGGGGACTCTGGATGTCTAACACAGGAGGAGTATATTTGCCACCAGAAAACATGAACTCTCAACGAAGAAGGTTTAAATAGACCTAAGGGTGGCGTCAAAAGAGAGACGCCTGAAGGCTTGTAAGAGACAACATGGACAAGGGCACGTGCAGCATAAGGCTTCTGTAAGTCTATGCTATGCCAAAGGAAGATACTGTAAGTATTGGTGAGGGAGTACCACACTAAGATGGAGTTACCCTCAAACAATGTCAACAATGGCAGCACGAGAGGTGTCCTTCGTAGACTGTGCAAGGGCTAGAAAATGCTCTAACAGTTCTATTTCAGTAGTTGATTGTAGTGACATAAACAGACTCAAGAATAACATTAGATTGTTGTTTTTCAGAATAAAAAATGGTTTTGTTTACCTCTCCTTGCCCTCATCTAATTAGAGAGCAGAATGAGCCCCACTATTTGCCAGATCCTGTGGCAAAACCAGTTTGGGAAATAAATATCAAAGGACTTTCTCTGGCTTTTACAATCCCCGACTGAATTCTAGAGGTTTTGTGTTTTCAAATGAAGACTGGCATGTTCACATATTAAGAGCATCCTCCAGACATTACCTGTAATTATACTCTATACAGATGTCCTACTTTAGCTTTATGCTCCAAAAGGTTTATATAAAACTAATCAGCAGATTAATTATTTACCAAAATAATTATTAAATGCAGCCCTAAAACACTTCCAGTTTGTCATTTCTTCACTAAGGGCCATTCAGATTGTGCAGCCTAACCTCATCTAACCACAAGTGAAGGACACAAGGATCAAAACACGACTTCAACTACAAAGATTATACGCCAAATTATAAAACTTGAGATGCATTCAGCTTAACCTCTGTGTCACCTTGCATCTCCACAAATACTGCATATCAAGCCTATTTTCTATTCAAATGTGCCCCAGTACTTCCACACACAATGCAGAGACAAAAAGAGTAAATATTTATACGTCTTGTTCTGGTGCATCTGTACTCATCATCACCTTGCTGAATCTCTCTGACTTTAAGCTGAATATCCCTGAGGGCAGTGTGCTGACTTTATCTCTGTGACTGAGACCAGAGGCCAGGCTCTGTTTTATCTTCCTCACTCAGAAAAACACCGCTGTCAAAACAAAATAGTGTTATTCTGGAGTGGAGAAAGCATTTGGTCTTGTGTTTTAACAGCTAAACAAACCAGTGCAGCCTTTGCCTGAAGTGGTGTAGCCCGAAATGCACCCACTACCTTTATTTGCCCTTCAACACGGGTCTTTCTTTCATCTCTTCTCTCTAAATCTCCTCTTTTGTCTCCTTGGTCCTTCCCTCCCCACCAGTCAGTAATCATGTTTTCAGCACATTTCGCTCCTCCCATTAAAGATTCATGCAGCTCTTGGGACCACAGACTTTAAAGATTTCACTAGCCACCTTTGCTTAAGTCCGTAGCTATTCTTCCCTTTTGTTTATCTTGGTTTGGGGGAAGCAGAAGATTAGTCCACTCCACTCTACACAGATGAGAAAGTGGTCCAATGGATATTTTCATTCAGAGATGCAAACTAATGATTAAGTGTTTAGCAAGTTAGGCCATCCAATTTCATCGAAACATAGCACAATTTATTTAACCTCTTAAGCCTGTGGCTGTTTTATCCGAATTTGGTATACATATACTCTGGAAGGCTTTTAACAGCTTGTAAAATGTCTAAAATGCTCATATTGCTCTCATATGATATGAATGTCTATGGGGATACTGTAGATGTGAAAACTTTCAAGAAAATCATAGTGGGCATGAGTAATTGAGGTTGAAAGACAGAAAATATGAATTCCACCTAAAAAAAGGCTTTCCGGGCGGGCAGGTGCTGTACCGGGCGGGTGCAGGTCTCCAAAAATGGACCTGTGCAGGACTCTGATCACCCATACTATAGATAGGCCATATTTATTTAAAGCAGTGGGTTCCATCACATGAGGAGCCTCTAATGTAAAGCCTTTTCTGTCCAGGGCTGAACTGTGGAACTCCTTGTCTCCTGAGCTGAAATAATCTTTAATATTCTTCCTTGTTATGGGAATTTCCCAAATTTGTTTAAGATGGATCTTTTGGCTCGCACTCAGTAGCCCTGGTCTTACAGCAGGAGTACAATCTCAGGGTGCTGGATTTGGGATGGAACCCTGCCTGTGCATGGTTAGGAGCACATGTATGTCATTGGCCTCTGCTTGAACTGCCACCTTATCGTGGTGGAGGGGCTTGAGCACCCGAATGAACCTAAGAGTTGTCTGGGGCATAATGCTCCTGGTAGGGTCTCCCATGAGAAACAGGTCCTAGGTGACGGGTCAGACCAAGAGCGGTTCAGAAGCCCCTTATGATGAGAGACAGTCAAGGCCGGTTACGTCGCCCAGAGGTGAAGGAGCGTCGTGGACCCACCACTTGGAGGAGGAGCCATAAGGGACTGGTGCAGTTTGATCCGCGACCCGACAACGGATAAGCGGAAGAAGATGGATGGATGGACAGATGTCGTTGTGCATCATACTTTACATAAACTCCTTGGAAAATATATCCGTGTCACATTCATTTTAGGTTGGACCTTTTTTTTAAAAGCTTTTCTTCATAAAAAATTCAAATTGGAGTAAAACTATGATTACTTATCCTATGAAACATTATGCCATACTAGGGCTGCAACAAAATTTCCATATCGTCCCATACATACAATACTGAATTCCTTAAAAAATAATACTAAAATCAAATCTCAATTTGATTTTCATCGTGCCGCCCTATGCTACGCACTTCAAATCTGAAAAGTATTTTAAGTTTTATTTTCTAATTTATTGTCTAAATGGTCCTGGATGTCTTCCTCCTCGGAGTCTCAGGAAAGAAAGTGCCTTCACACAAACGCCACAAATCAATGCTGGCCTGAGTGCTTTGGAAATTACATTCATTATGAGGGTTATAAGCGGTGGGTGTGGACTGGATTTATTCTGGCTTTGTGACATCGAAATATTCAGTCAGCGCGTAGATCAGGACCAGATGTGCTCAGGATCTTCGCTCACAAGCAGCACATGTCTGAGCGAGGGCCGTGTTGTTGTAAGAACGGTGGCGCCCCTGGGTTCTCCAGCTCACGACTGGTCCTGGGTGGGACGAAGCTTACTCAAACAAGCAGCGTGTCAGCAGTTAGTCAGGTTTATGGAGGGCTGATGAAGTTGGGTTTAGCGCCAGAACAAAATAATAAACTCCACAAGTTATTGATGTCAGAGATTGTCCAGTTCAGGGTTTAATGTTCTGTCCATTGCACCACAAACATTCTAGTGGCGCTTGCAAAACCAAAGTTCTTGGTCGAAATACTAAGATGAATTTAAGATGAAGCTTGCTGCAAATTAGGGCTGCACATCATGAAACTAAAATAATTATATTGAATAAACCAAAATTAAACAAAAATTATAATCAATTTGTTTTGTTTGCAATATATATATCAAAATAACACTTAGAGAAATGCTAACAAAACAAGGCTAAGATGGAAGTAAATGAGCTCCTGATATCACCAAGTAATTAAGAGTCCAGGGCCAATGTCATGTTGTTTCCCCAGGACCAATGTTACAGACAGCCAATCAGGAGTCAGTTGTGCTAGATAAGGGGAGGGACAAAAATTAAGTTTAGGAACAGGGAAATCTTTAATGTTAGGGTTAGGGCTAGGCTTTTCAGACAAACCATCTCATAGAGCTATCCAAAATTATAGACGGTTAATTTTTGTCACAACATGTCAAGTTTTCAAAGCAGACCGTCCCTCCCCAGTGCTTAATTTGTAAATCCAGATTTTCAGGAACACTTGTGTACTTGGTGGATTTTATGGGGGAACAGCCCAAAATAATTGCATATTTAAAAGTTGTTGGAGTATTTTTTTCCCCGGATCCAATAAAGCTCAAAATTCCGATTTCCCGGAATGCGTTCCCCCAAAAGCCGGATCAAATTAAGCACTGTCCCTCCCCTTATCTAGCAAAACTGAGCCCTGATTGGCTGGTTGTAACATTGGTCCTGGGCAAATAACTTTGACATTGGTCCTGGACTCTTCATTACTTGGTGACATCAGATCATCCGTCAAACTGATTTTGTGATATATTGTGGCTTCTTGCGATATCATTTATGTCACGTAATGTTACAATAATTATATTTTGGAAGAATGTCAGGGTATGTAAACTTTTTTGGGCCGATCTTGCAGTACCTAGGCGCAGGTTGCAGGTTGCATGTCGTAGAGCGCACTCTGCTGGCGCTGTGAGTGGGCTGGGCTGTGCCACCATTGGTCAAAACCCATAACCAAT
>OMNZ01104853.1:0-12946 GCA_900303255.1 Lesueurigobius sanzi | reverse complement strand
TGGTGTGATTTAAAGAGGGCGGCCCATGCTCGCAAACCATCAAACCTGACTGAACTGGAGATGATCTGTAAAGAAGAATGGTCCAAAATACCTTCCGCCAGAATCCAGACCCTAATTGGAAGCTGTAGGAAGCGTTTAGAGGCTGTTATTTCTGAAAAAGGAGGATGCACAAAATATTGAGTCATTTTTCTTTTGTGGTGCCTAAATTTATGCACATGCCTACTTTTGTTTAAATAATTATTGCACACTTTCTGTAAATCATATAAACTTTATTTCACTTATCAAATATCACTGTGTTTGTCTCCTATATGATATATTTAACTGGAATTTTTTATCCAAACAACCAATGATTTATAAAGGAAAATCATGAAAATGTACAGGGGTGCCCAAACTTTTTCATACCACTGTACATTTAACTGAGGCTTTATCTAATGTACAGATTAAGTCGCTGAAAATATAGCTAATGTATGGCCATTTGTACAAACTCTTTTCTCACATTTTTGTCAATAATCTGCAGCAAGTGTTTCATATTAACGTCTCTTCAATCGATTCACCTGCAATGTCTCGCCTTAAAAATAAAATAAAACAACATTTACCACACGTATACATCATTTAAAATTCAGAAAACTCTTTCCAAAAGCCGTGACAAAAGCCTGGTATTGGCTTTCTGGACATTCTCTCGCATTCACTTAAACCCAGAGTCATTTCTCGCCGCACCTGATGAAACCGATTTGGGAAGATGGATCTCCTGTGACCACATCGATTGGGAAAAGACGGCCAGGTCAGATAACGACAGTGCGGATAGACTCCCGCGGCGGATGGATGGAGAGATACGAGGAGCGAGAGACAGAGAGAGAGAGGATTATGGAGGGATGGGGGTGGAGCTGGCGATGTTGTTTTTTTTTTTTTCCTTTGTCACGCTTTGCTAACTTTGGCTGACGGTTTCCTTTGTGGAAGGGCTTTAGAACACAAACTCACGGGGGGCGTCGGGGAAAGCATCAGATCCATATCTCCGCGGCACACAGGCACTCACACAGGCGCTCACACAGGCAGGCAGAGAGTGTGGGGGGGGTAATGGAGGGCTGTGGGTGCAGATGGAGATGGGATTCAGAGGAGTTGTATTTGATAGATCAGCAATGCTTTTGTCGTCTTTGTAGAAATCAGGACTAACCTTGAGCTAAACCAAGACTACGCCCGAAATAAACCAGACTGGACCAGGCCTGTACGCTGAATAAACTAGGATTAAGGCCAGTTTATTCTCTTAGCACATAAACTTCCACCTGGAAACAAAACAATAACCTAATCTTTACAATAAGGAGTGTAACGATTGTACTGATTCAATGTTTCTCCATAGAACTAAATGGGAAATTTTAACTTCCATGACCATTTTCTCACTTTGTCATCTCTTTGGCTCCTCTCTCAGCCCGGTTTATTGAGTCAGACTGGGCTAAGCGTGGCTAGTAAAACCCTGAAGGAGTTTGGTGAAACGGACCAAGCCTGAACTCATGTGTTTATGCTTTAGTTAACTCGACTTTACGGAGTCATTTTCATGAAACAGCCCTTCGGTCTATGCTCTGAATAAACTAGGACTAATTCAGGACCAAACCACGTCTATGCTCTCAATAAACCAGGATTATACTGTGACAAACCAGGAATAAACCGAGTCTCTGTTCTGAATTTACTAGTTGTCCGTCCTGTCCACATCCTGTGTAGTTTTCAAGTTTACTTTCAGCTTAGCTCTTATAAAAATCTATCTTTATTATTATTGTTATTAGTGTTTTGGAGAAACACACAGCCTGTTCCCCCGTCTTCTTCCTTTGTGACTGTTAAAGATAGCAGAGCCGTTCGTTATTTGCAGGTACAATACTTCTTCCAGTGGCCTGACAGTTTGATTGGCAGCTGTTGAATGCACAATTGTTTTCTTAGCCGGGATCCACGGCGTTATTTGTTTTTTCGCCGCCACGCTCTCGCTTTTAGATTGCTATGTTTTCTTTCCATGTGCATCAAGCCTGCGATTTGTACAAGCCGAGTCCTAATAATTTTATTTTTGTGATTTTGTACAACTCCTCTCTTTGAAAGATCCTTACTATTTTCACATCAACTTGAAATTGTATTTTTATGGTCCCAGTAGCACTTTAGTATTGTTTTATTATTGGTGGTCTTTTAATGTTATTGATGTTTTTTAATGCTTTACTATTTATTGGAGCTGCAGCAATTGATGAATTTCCCATGTGGATCAATAAAGTATTTCTATTCTATTCTATTCTATTTGCACGTGCAGCCTGAGGAACTGACCAATGTGCTGGAAATCTGCAACATAGTCTTCACCAGCATGTTCACGCTGGAGATGATCCTCAAACTAACCGCGTTCGGGTTCTTCCAGTACCTGAGGAACCCCTACAACATATTCGACGGCATCATTGTCATTATCAGGTGAGTGTTTATACATGTTTTTAAAGTGGACAGTGTAATGCATGTAAGGCTTATATCAGGCTAAAACATTTGTTTGTGTGTTAATATGGTGTGTTTTATGAATTTAAATAATGTCTCTGTAATAGACCAGGCCTCTTCAAATGTTGGTAAAAACTCGGTCTGGCCTACTGTCCCACAATAAGAAATAATAATGGGCCATTTACTAAATGTGGGAATCTCTGGGTATTCGATTAGATTACGATTCAGAGCAGGGATGAGCAACTGGAGGCCCGGGGGTCACATGGGGCCTGCCTCCTCTCTCAGTGCGGCCCGTAGATAATTTCTTAAATATGATTTAAAATAAATGATAATTACAATTTTTTAACCGCATCTGAATCAATCCGTTGTAATTGTACTGTTGACCGATAGAGGGCGCATCCTATGCAAACATATCGGGGCCTTGGCTTCCCCCATCAGAGAGGAAGAAAGACACAGCCATGGTCACAAACCGTGGAAAAAAGAGAAAACTCGACTAAGAAAGTCCCACCTTTCAAGCAAAATGGGAAGTAGAGTACCTCTTCACCGAATTCAAAGGCAAACCATGTGCCTAGTTTGCTTAGACACAATATCAAATCACAATATTAAATAATTGTATGTTGGTTCAATAAACATACAGGCATAAATATACAAAAATGTGTTCTTATTTAAAATATTTTTTTAGTTTCATTATGCAATTAGTTGAAGTGCGTGGTCATGTGGCCCTCCGATGGTGGTGATGAAAACTGTTGGCCCTCCTTATCATGGCAGTTGCCCATTCCTGATTTAGAGGGTCACCATGCAATTCAGAAATGATAGAATTGATGCACCCAGGGTGGAAGCACTGAAGGTGGTTTGTCGTGCTGCCAAAGTATTTAAGCTTCATCTCACTCTCTTTGCATACAGTATGTACTGTATGTTCAGTAGGTTTTGCCCTGTGTCTGCCTGCTGTCCCTGTCCGTCTCATAAAATCTGAAATGAGTCCAAATATCACATTTTTAATGATGAAGGTGCTGCTCGGCTCATGTGCTGAATTCCGATTATTGACATTTCTGCATCGATTCAGACTCCTTTTGTTGTTTGGTTATTTTTCCCATTAAGAAAGATTCAACGATCCGCACAAGCTGCAGTAAGCTCACCATTTATTTGGCACCACAAGTGTAACGTCTTTCTTAATGTTCCTATCTTTTTGATCTAGCACGCTGACTGAGAACTGGGATGTGTGTGCCTTTCTACCACTGTGATTATTTTTCCCACTCCCACCATTTACAGCTGCATTTCATAGAATATGAATGATAACACAAAAATCTTTATTTCACTCATGGTTAGTGGATTTGTTTACGCTTTAGAAACTAGCCAAATGTCCCTGATCAAAAGTTTACATATTGTGCATCTTGAAACAAACATACATTTTGTCAGAGAGTCCTGTATTGCTCCTGAACAATTTTCCTGGCAGTTGTTAAAGGTTAAAGGTCATGTAAACGTTAGATCAGGGACATTTGAGTAGTGTATGCTTCATTATCATTTCAAAAGAGTAAACTCAGTTCTATGAATAATGGCCCAAATATTAAAAGAGTATGTAAACCTTTGGCCACAACTGTTTCTCTTCCATAGAGTTGTGTTGGCACCAGAAACTGAAATAGAATTCTAGATCATGTACGCAACCTATTAGTCAAGTAAATAGTCGAGGTAATACAGTATACTGTAGCCACAATGGTCCAATTGCTAAACATTTACACATTTTTTTTTGCATTTAGTGAATATTCTATCCCTGACTTTCCCTGTTTCTGTGGCTAATCTATAAAAATAACATCACTTCTTTAAAATAGAAAAAGTGGGTCACAATATTTTGGGCCGAGCAGCCGTGGAAAATGATGTTTACCCTGTTTCCCTCTCTGCTACACACCTCAGCAAAGTTATTATCCTAAGTTTTCCTCTTCATTGTCCGCTCTTCTCTGTCTTTCTCTGTGCCGTGTCCCAGTGTTTGTGAGATAATCGGCCAGGCAGACGGAGGCCTGTCAGTGCTGCGGACCTTCAGGCTGCTGCGGGTCATTAAGCTGGTGAGGTTCATGCCGGCTCTGAGGAGGCAGCTGGTGGTACTGATGAAGACCATGGACAACGTGGCCACCTTCTGTATGCTCCTCATGCTCTTCATCTTCATCTTCAGGTACGACACCGACAGAAGCGGCCTTTCGACATGGCACAGCGACTAATTGGCTCATTGCACGACGTGGCTCCGCTAGCTCCGCGGTGCAGAAGTTACGAGTGCCAGTACTTTCTGTCTGTATTCATTTCCGTTAAGATTAGTTTAGACCAGGGGCCTCATTTATAAACACAAACTTCACGTACAAAAAAAAATATTGGGATTTACTCCTCACAACACGCCCTCTGCACGGCCCTGTTTCGCCATAAAAGGCCAATTCAAAGTTACTTATGAATGAGATTTACCTAAACATGAGCCAATAATGAGAGGGTTTTACGGATTGCGAGGAACAGAGAGGGAGGAGCCACGCTGCAGCGACAGGCGGTGGAAAGTACATTTCTGCTTCTCTGATCTCACATGTGGTCATTGTGTGCTATCCCAGGGTTTCTGCGGGGCATTAAAAAGCATTAAAAGTCATTAAATGAGTTTTCTTAAAAAATAAGGCCTTAAATGTAATTTAAAAGCATTAAATGTAATTCAAACTGGCAATAAATCAAAAGCTCTTGGAAAATAATGACATTGTTAAACAAATGTTACAGCATAAGTTTGTCAGAAATACCAAAATTAGGGTCTAGGCTGGAGTTTTGGCAGAAATCATTTTGTATTTCTGGTCAAAAGTTGTCCGTTGTATCAAATTTTCTATTGAATATGGAGATTCATATTAAATATGTTCTGATTTGTGGCATTTGTAGCAAATATTGTATTTGGGCATTAAAAAGCATTCAATTTGGCTTGCCGCACCTGTATAAACCCTGTATTCCCTCAATAAAACATTTGGAAACACGTCTATAACGTGAATAAAATATTTGCTTTTAATTTTGTTTTAATTCCAAACAATAGATATTTATTAAAGTGCACAATAAACTCTGTGGGCCATTTCATTCACACAAATTGATGAATTATTATGGAGCAGCGTGTGCGTCAGAAGCAGGCAGCGGCCCAGTCCGGTGTGGTCCACGTGGTGAGAGAGAGAGGGCTCAGCCACGGGGCGTCATGACACATCTCTGAATGACATCTTAACTGGTGATAAACCTCTGCAGGAGCTGCTCACACTTACAGTATGTCACTGATTACTTCAGTAGAGCGTATACTAATCAGGTCTCTCCAACTAATCAGATAGCTCGCCAGCCTTTTCCAAGGAGCTCGCAAAAGGCTTTCTACATTTTTACAGATGCTTGATGAGTCAAGTTTTAAATCCATTTTTTTTGTTCTGAACATACTCCAAACATTTTGGTGAATATAGCAAAGTGTAAACTACATTATCATCTTGGCTCCTATCCACCTTATCCACCATATTTTGCCACTCTAATCATCTGTGAGGAACTCTGAAGAACCAAAGCTGATTGATTTATTTACACAGCGGTTTGTTGTAAATGTTACATCTTGCACAAATAACAGAAATCAAAACCAATATCAGTCAGACCTGCAGATTGACCATAAATACAAGATGGCGGCCCCCATTGCAACTTCCTGAATGAGGTGAATAGTCTTAGTTACACATGTTTCTTTGAAACATAAGTAGCTCACTTCCATTTTTGTAACGCAAAAGTAGCTCACGGGGTAAAGAAGGTTGGAGACCCCTGCTATAGATGCTGCTGGTCCTTCATTCTTCTCCATTAAAACGCTCCAATCCCAGCGACACCACTGCCCTCCAGTCTCATGGATGTGACACACTCTCATTACAAAACAGTATTTCCCCAAAAGGGAGCGGTTTGTGCTTTAATTAAATAAATATACAATGATGGACAGCTGTATCAGACATCTACCAATCGTGACTTCCTCAAACTGGCTCCTCTCTCTGAGGCTGTGGCCCACACTCCCATCATCAGTCCCCTCAGCATCAGAGCGATGTCCCTTGTGTCCCAGGTCATTACCTCGCAGCGTGGGGCTGTACCAGAGCCCACATTAAGGTGTAGTGAGAGTGCTTCTGACTGTCGCCTGCCATGTATTTGTCCCACCTTATTCCCTTTTTATATTCAACTCAGCCGAGCATGTCATTCCGACTTTAGGAATCGTAAAGCCATGACAAGCGGTCAAATGACTGCACAAGTGTTCGCATTTGTTCAAGAAAAATGTATATTTCCGCATCCCTAGTGGTTTTATTATCATGCTAATGCCTATACTGTATTAGAAGGGAATTTATGTGTACAGCAAGTGGCTGAATAATATTATGATTCCTTCTAATTTGGACACTTTGGGAGAGTTGTGGGGCAACTGTAGCCACCGGCCCCTGTACATGCTCAGTGCAATATAATAGGATTATGTTCCAATTACTGAAGCACAGCTCAGTCCAGACTTTCTCTCAGGTGTCTGTCCTCTTTAAATATGCATGTGTGCTGTGAAGGTTAGGACTACTTTCACTTCAGCAGGGAGCACCAGGAGACAGGCTTTTTATTATACCAATGCTGAATTTGAAAAAGGTTCTGTGTGAGTGGCATCCTCAAAGACTCATCTATCTATTGAAATAATATCTGTGAATCTATGGGACTAAACATGAACTTTCTGACTCTCAAACTGTAGAAGCCTTCTCAACTAGCTACCTACGTATATTGAACTTCATATCAAACAAGCTGTCCTTCAAGTGATGTGATGTTCTGTTTTGTATGAACTTTGGCACAAATGTGACTGAGGAAACACAATGAAATCCACACAAGACAGACATTTTTGCATGATTTGGTAATGTTGTTGTCACCTTGTTTCCTTTTGGGACCTATTTAAAAAAAAATTGCAAACAGTGAAAGAGGGAGCAAGTAAATAAAAAACTATTTCTTCACTTTATAAAAAATATATATAACCAACATTATTTCATGGACTCCACCAGAGTGGTGAGTACTTGAATCCAAATCCTGTTCCACATCACTAAAAGCACTAGTAACAGCGAAGATACCTTTAAAACTAAAAAACTAAAGACCATATCCATACTCAGCCCTATCAGCAACAACTATGCGTTTCCTCCTCCAAATGTAGATGCAGGCTACAATATGTGGCAGACATCGGGCTTAAGTTAAAGACCTTTATGTTAACATCTTTGGCAGTTTTAATGAAATATATGATTTTGAACTTCCACCTGTTTCGTTATTTTCAAGTTTGTCGTACTAACCTTGCCTGCAAGCTGAATTCTCGCGGTATTTGTGATTTCACAAACACACGAGAATCCTTCTTGCCCCGAGCCCGCTAAAGTGTTTGAGCCAGGACCACCAGTGGGACGGAGCGACGAAAGCAGCAGGTGCCGAGCAAAACAAACATTTGTTTCGAAAATAAGGTAGTGTGGGTTAAGGTGCCTTCAACCCGCAAACTCGTGCTACAATAAAACGCAAAAACCACTCGGCGACATTATGATATAAAGCTCAGAGCTGCTATCTAACAAACAACTACGAGCGAAACTCCGAACGGATTCGTTTGGAGCGGTCCCAGATTGATATTGTGGAGAACTCACTTTTAGAAGAAGGATCCTAAATACTCTTGTGTTGTTGTGATGCAGGAATACTGAAAAGACATTCTTTGAAAACACAATAATATGTATATATATAAAATTAAAATAAAATCCTAATAATACAAAAATAAAAAATAAACATCCCAATTTTTCACAGGGATGAGTTCACGATCACATTTCTCAACTGTAGGGGCTACTTTTCACAGTGAAAGCCAGAGCTAAGCAGGTTGTAGTTTATCCACTCCACTCCTCCTTCAGGGGAGTGAGCCGCGGATGAGACCTGTGGACTAAACCGATCAACACAAAACAGGAGGGGAGGGGCTGGAGCACTGTCTTCTCAGGCCGGACTCACATGCGCAACTGCGCTGATGTTGCTTGGCAACTAATTGGGCCGCTGCTAAAATCTAGGCTGGCAGACCGGCCCAAAAGTGCATCAGCCCACCGGGAAAACTCCCGGTTCTCCTGATGGCCAGTCCAGCCCTGCTATAAAAGAAATCAGGTGTAGAAGCAATTTTAATCAAAATGTTTAGCTCAGAGCAAATTGGATCGGGGACAGTAAAGTTTTCTGTCTGGCTTCTTATAAAAATCTATATAAAAATCTCCTGAATGTCTCCATCTCTCTATCACTATATCAATAGAGCCATCTGTTGAACTATTAAGGCGAGACACTGCAGGTGAACAGGGATGAAAATGGATTGCAAGTTTTGTGTAATTTTATGTTTTCATATAAACAAAAATGGCATTTTATTTGTAGAAACTACCAAAATCATCCATCTTCCGCTTATCCGTTGCCGGGTCATGGGGGCAGCAGTCCAAGCTGCCCAGATCACACTGCACCAGTCCCTTATGGCTCCCCCTGCAGGTGGTGAGTCCATGGGAGGACGGCCTCACAACAAACGACGTATGATGGGACCTTGATGGTCTCATCATAAGGGGCTTCTGAACCGCTCTTGGTCTGACCCATCACCTAGCACCTGTTTGTCATGGGAGACCCTACCAGGAGCATAAAGCCACAGACAACAGAGCTCCTAGGATCATTCAGGTGCTCAAACCCCTCCACCACGATAAGGCAGCAGTTCTAGGAGGGGAACCAAAATCATCAGGAACGGAATCAAAATCAGGCCAGATTAAAATGTATGATTTTATTTTGTTGATATATTAGTTACAATAATTTCTTCAGAGGAGGTTTTGGATATCTTGTTTGTCAATAGCATTTTAGCCATTTCTATGCTTTAAAGTTTAAGATATGGCTGTATTTTGTGCAGAACCCTGTGGTTGTAGTAATCCATGTTGCCTCAGAGAAAGGTAGGATAACTGAGCAGGTAGTAGCTTTGGGAGCTCAGTTCAGATTCATTTAAACAGTAGTTACAACCAAAATGTGAGCGGATGGAGTTTGTATCATGTGACTTTAAGCAGTCTATCTTTCTGTCAAACTAATATAAAAAATATGGAGGGAACCTTCAAAACATTATGTAAAAGAATGTTAAATGTGTTGCCTCTTGTGGAGCCATTTTGATAAATCACCCTTGAGGTTACAAATCCACAACAAATCTATGAATAAAAATGGATTCAGGGAACCAACAAAACACACAGTAAGGTGTTGATTCCACAAATGCTTTCCAGGTTACGCTTAAGAGGAGAAAACCTGCCCTAAAATCTGAATTAAAAAAAGATAAAAGTTTGCCTGCTAACACTTGTGCTAGCCTATCTGTGGGAACTAGCATGCTAAATTTAATCCCTCAACGTCTTCAATGTAGTGACTCACCAACAGCAATATTTTAATCCTTCTACTACATCCTCTATTTTAAGCTAATGTTTGTACCTATCTCCCAGTATTTTTTTTTTCTTCTTCTTTTGTGTTCAAACCAAAGCCTCAGAGTGCCAAAGCAGATGGTCGAGCGGCGCTTCTACAGCTAAAGCTAGCTCGAGAGATCCGCATTTGGCATTCCCCTAATGCTCAGCGCCACTCAGCTTAGGCTAAACTTTGAATCCGCTCCATAATTGCTCGAAAGAATGGGAACGTGACCAGAATTAGTGCCGGGTTTGTTCAACGGTGGCAGAGTGAATGAATTAGAAGACCCCTGGTTCAGCGCGTGTACAAATGATGACTTTCGATGTGAGCCGTGTAGAACTGCCAAATGCTGTACTTTATTAAGGTTAGCAGTATTTTAAAGGGTGTAAGATAGTTTTGTTTTTTCAAATGATGACTCAGTTTGATTGTATAATGCCTCTGGTAAGTACAGTAAGAGGCAGTTACTGTATAAGAGTTGAACGTTTTTGCACTTTCAAATAATGTTCAGTCTTTGTAAATGTTTTTGAACGATTTGACACTTCCTTATGTTAGAAAATTGGCAGTTGAAGCTAACGGCTGGCATGTCATTGAGTTCAGGATTGTGATGTATTGTAAAGCAGACTTTTCCCATAATAAACCAATGGAGGTTTTAAAAGGTAAAATACTGGAGTTATTCCCAGGCAAGGATTCTCCAGTCTTCATCTGTACTTCACAGACGTACTGGAGTTATTGTTTACATAAAAGCATTTTGACAATGTGTGTTAGATGTACAGTAGACCGCTGTACTAAGTAGTGAAACCAGTATAGTCGCACCGTGAAGTCATAACTTTCCATCCCAAACACTTTGTTATTAATTGCTGAAAGAACTCAAGGTCTCAGCAAACATCACAAAACCCCCTAAGAATTACAGCAATATTGATATTTGGAAGATTCTGCAAATTGCAGTATTTCTGAAGAAAATGATTTGAAGATATGTTTGTGTAAGGTTTGTGAGAAGAAAGGTCAATATTTAATGTTTATGTTACAAATGATATCTCTCAAGTACAAGGAAAATTGAGTGTGACAAAGGGATAGAGTTCTCATTAAAAATATTACATGAGATTTAACTAAATTAACTAAAAAAAACTACAAAATTTAACTAACCTTACCCGCCTCTTGATATACAGCATATCCATAAAGTCACTATTTTAAAAAGTAGTACAAAGGCAGTTGATAAGATATCTTAACCAGATTTGTTCTATTGTAATCAGTGTTTATCAAAATGTGTAATCCCATTGAAATTGTGAATTCAAAAGTCAATGTGTGGTGTGAAATCATGTGCAATCGAATAATTGGTCCATTTTTCTTCCTCGAGGCATCAATTACTGCAAATGTTTACCTTGACCTTTTCACTGAATATGTGGCACCAACCGAATGACCTTCAACCGAACCATCATTTTCCAGCGAAATGGAGCTCCACCACATTGGGGACTGCATGTTCGTCAGTTCCTCAATCAAACATTTCCAGAACGGTGGATTGGAAGAGATCCAACACGTTCACCACATATCACTCCCTTGGACTTCTTTCTGTGGGGTTATGTTAAAGATATCGTGTATCCAACAAAGATACAGGACATTGCTGACTTGAAGCAAATGGTTTCTGATGCCATTGCCACCATTGATGAGGCTCTGCTACAGCGAACATGGCAAGAAATCGAGTACCGTCTTGATGTGCTTCGTGCATCTAATGGATTAAAATAAAACAAATCTGGTGAAGATATCTTTTCAACTGCCTTTGTAATAAAATGTTTAAAACTGTAAAGAGACTTTGTGGACTCCCTGTATAATGTGGACCTGTGTGCTTTGTTTTGCAGTATTCTGGGGATGCACATCTTTGGCTGCAAGTTCAGTCTGAAAACAGAAGCTGGAGACACTGTTCCTGACCGCAAGAACTTTGACTCCCTGCTCTGGGCCATAGTCACTGTCTTTCAGGTACTCAGATTCTGAAAATACTAATGAAAAGCAATGTTTCAGCTCATATAATGGCTCTAGATGACCAATAATTTAGTATAGGTATAGGGAAAAAAAAATCGTTCAGTTACGGGTATCGTAAACCAAGTATCGTTGGTGTTGGGAAAAAATTTAATGTATCCAACTCTACGAAAAAAGCATAATCTGATATATTTGGTATGGATATAAACTGTTTTTTTTCTAATCTTTCACACGTGCAAATGATAACTAGGACAAATTTCAAATGACTTTAAAGAGAAAGTGTACAGCCGTTCTCTGTTAGTATTGCAACAACACACCATCAGTAGATAGAGCAGTGTTTCTCAAATAGTGGGGCGGGCCCCCCTGGGGGGGCGCGGTGCAATGCCAGAGGGGGCGTGTGATCCCAGGGAACATGCATTTTTATATTTAACAGTATTGAAAAGAAAGGCGGAGAGAGACAAAAAGATAACGAGACAAACGAAAGTCTCCTGAAAGTTAAGATGAGGAAATATGAGTAGGTGCAGCGCTGGTACGCCGTACCGGGAGGAAAGACAAGGACAAGTTTTCCCATCTTACACGCAAAAAGTAAAAACACCCAACACCCATTAGACCTGAACCTCAAACGTGCAAACATTTAGCGATGAAATGGCATGCAGAGAGCAGGCTAATCGGTCCATATCCCCAAACTTTCTGTAGCTGTGACAAAAGGCGATGCAAGTGCACTTTGCTATGAGCTGCCCATATGCGTGTTTACACAGCACCAGAGCAGTCACATGGAGGGGGGGCGCGAAATGTTTCCTTTTTCCTAAGGGGGGCATAACAGAAAATAATTGAGAGACACTGAGATAGAGTGACCAGACATCGCAGTTTACCCGGGACAGTCCCAGTTTTGAGCCCTCTGTCCCATGTCCCTGTGCAACCATTCATTTGTCCCAGTTTTACACAACCTCTGTCCCAGTTTTTCCACCAGTGCCATGTCCAAAGCCGCATATTTACTTGATACTTCATGACTTTTGACCAATAAGACAAAAAATGTGACGAAAAAATGCAGAAAGCAAAATTACAAAAAAATAAGAAAACACGGGGAAAATTATGAAAA
>OMNZ01104850.1:0-13105 GCA_900303255.1 Lesueurigobius sanzi | reverse complement strand
TATATGATGCTTTTTAATTAGGCCTTTTTCTCCAAAAATCATGTCTTTACATCATAGGTGTACATGGCTAATCTTGGTGTCCACATATTTGGTAGAGCTTTGGGATGATGGTGGAAGTGAAATTAAAATAAATGATGTCATAGGTTTGAATGAATTTCCGCCTGAAAAAAACACACACATTTTTCTGCAAAAAGGCCTTTTTCCTCCCTGTAGTGGAGCAAATAACAACAGAAATGGATAATCCCACATCAGCTGTCACTAATTTGCAACTTTGGAATATTTTTCTGCGTAAAACAGGTAGGTCAGTAACTGTATCTGAAAAAAAAGTCTGACTCTAGGTCTTAAGAGGTTAAGAGGTTAAAACAAACAAACCGAAGTTAAAGGGACTCTACGGAAGTTAAAATTGAAAAAAATAATATATTTTCCACCCCCTACATGCTCCAGCAATGTCCCGCGCTGTACTGTGAGCCCACACCTATCCCACTCTATTGCCGCTATAAGCCTGCACTGTCACTCTAAAAGTTGCGTATTCGGGCTGAGTCAGCAGTCATTCACCAGCTTAACATGGAGACTGCAGTTACACGGATGGCCAGAGGTGGCAGTCACGAGTATGAAAATGATCAAACTCCGTTGAGTCCCTTTAAGCGTTTGAGATGCTAACACCAAATGTAAACAGTTAGCTCTGTTAAATGGTAATTAGTGATGAAAAACATTTTTATCTGGTAAAATCAAAATTCCCACTTTCCGACATAGGAAGCACATGAACACAATCCAACTGGGAACAACAGACTTCCATTTGGGGAAAACAAGCTCCCCAGTTCACATGAACGCAGCATACGTTCAGGGGAGGGGAGTCTATGAGGAGAGAGCAAACTTTCAGTTTGGTCAGTTCAGTTTCCTCAACAAAAAGATCATTACTGACTAAATCTTGATTACAACGTTAACTAAATGATATTAAAATACTTTACATTGTCCAAACGAACACTGGCTCCAGGTCTGTTAGAAAAGTCACAATCCACCTTCCACATTTTTTTCTGTTAACAAAAATGATGCATTATGGGTGATTTAAGCTGGTGCAGGGCAACAAAGGCAACACAGATGTATCCTTGGAAAATTAGCCATATGTGAACAAAAGGGAGGACACATGCCTGTGGAGGACAGGACAATCGGAACAGCACTTGGGCAGCGAGTGATGATGTGGATGCCTTCCCACGCCCACATCAGATCAAAGGCAAGGCAAGGTACTGTGTGATTGAGAAACTCCCAATGTGTGACATTGTGCTATATACAAATCAAAGTCTAATCCACTGATTAGAAGTATTTAACTGTCCCCTTGTGGCTGGAGGTGTTATTACATGTCATATCCACATTTGAAGAGAAACGCTTAGACCACAAGTTTCTTTCAATGCCTTGATGACACCAAAACAATAGTTTATCGTGCATTATATAAGTTAAACCATTTTCTATTATTATATTATGATTTGTTTTGTGTTTTATTCCCCAAATAATATCTCTGGCTTTTCCCCCCTAACTATTTTCTGCTGTTCCGTGCTTGTGGAAGTGCATTATCCACTGTCTGAATCGGTGACAGCGACAGAAGCGGAAAAAACACAATCAAAAACGCCCAAAAACACATGCGCGTATCCTCCTTTACGGTTAGCTGATATCGGGCCGCGTTTGTTTGCACAGCTTTGAGTGATGTGGCACCAAAGTGACCTACAAAACAGCGGTGGTGCGGCCATAAATCACATCGGGCTCAGAATTAATCACCGAGCAGAGGACATCTTCTGCCACTGCTGTTCTCTCACAATCACCAACTGCAAAACACACTCAACATCCTCCTCCTCCTCTCTCTCTCTCTTTCTCCACAAACCCCGCATCCGTTCGCCGTCCCCGTGGCTTCTTCATCACTCCGTTAGACTATACCGCCACTGCGCAGATTGGTCTCGGGGCGTGGGGAGAGAGAGAGAGGGGAGAAAGAGATGTCCTTTGCACGAGCTGTTAAAAATGCAGGTTAAAGTTTATAGGGCCAGCCTTCTCCAAATGCTTCCCGGCGATGACTTTGGAGATTAACCTCGAGAAGTTGTTTTATTTCAGAGGGTAGGTTTATGATGAGGCATGGTCTTGCACAGACATACGTTGAGTTGCAATTACTTGACAATATACAATATAAGATATATGTATACGTGTAGTGCTGGATTTAGCGCAAAAGATCTAGGTCTCAAAGTGCTGATTAGTTTGAGAACCATGAGTGCAGTGATGTTGATTACCATAGTTCAAATTGAAATGATAGCCATGTTGTTCAGCCATTTGTTGGAAAAATCAGAGAGTACAAGGTGTACTCATGAGTCGCTGGGACAAAACCATTGTGTCTGAACCAGGATTAAACCAGAACTAAGCAAGGCCTATATAATGTAAGATCTGAGGTCAATCAATTTTTGTAACGCCCAATATCATAACAGGAGTCATCTCAAACACAAATCAATATCAGACATCAGGAATGATCAAAATAAGTCACACATGAATCACAACCAGATGTAATGTTCCATAAATAAGTAAATCAGACATAACAAGCTTAGAGTATCCCACATCCTTAGACCCTCCTCCACCTAGGAACAACCCTACAAGTGAGCTGAACTCTCTCAACAACTACACACCGCTACAGCAGCAACAGCAGCCCCGAAACATCACCTCTTTTTACACTGAGAGCCAGACACAACTCTCAACACGACATGTCGAAGCATAGCCAGAGAAACTGTGAATTAACAATGGACATAGGGGATGGCAACCCTCATAGTATTCAGCACGGGCGAACAGAAGTCATTCTAGCAGTTTAACTGGGTTATGGAGCCAGCTCCCTTATTTAGAATAGGGTGCAAATTAAAATAAATAAATACAAAAAAAACATTTTTTTTATTTTTTATTTATCCTTTATTTAGACAGGTTGGTCCCTTGAGACTCAATGTCTCATTTACAAGAGAGACCTGTTTCACAAAAGAGACCTATTATGGTGCATTATGTAACATTTATGTGAAAAATACAACAACTTAATATAGTGCATATTTAACATTTTAGGACCCAGTGGTTGTATGGGTGCAGCGTGGCACCTTTAGTTTCCATCACAGCGGCCTCTATGGCGCTCCAGGATCAATTGCTGATTTCCAACTTAAATGATAGGTCAAGTTTAATTCAATTACAATTATTTTGAATAGCCCAAAATCGCAACAAATCACGAGTCAAGTTGCCTCGCAGGGCTTCACAAGAAAAAGAAGGACAATTAGTGAACATTAATAGTGCTGGGGCATCCCCTGTCCTTAGACCCTGCTTCTCAGCAAGGAAAAACTCAAAAACCCATTGGGACAAAAGGAGAAACCTCGGGGAGGTCCACATGCAGGGGGGGATCCTCTCCCAAGGACAGACAGGCTGGATGGGGGTGGTGCAGGCATCCACGGCGACGCTTCCCATGATCCTTCCCAAGATGGCCGCTCCTTAGTGATGATGTGTTGTTCCAATCGTAGTTCGCAGGGGAGTTGCACAGAAGTCGGGCACCTGGGAACAATGACACGCCCCGAGGGGGTGGGACAGGAAACCACATGTGAATAGCAATGACATCAGGTGAGCTAAAGAGCAGGCTGATAGGGAAAAGTTGAAAGTTGAGTTGAATGAAACCTGTAGATTTCCAGGCATATGCATGCAGGCACCAGGACCACCATGAGGCCGTTGGGCCGTCGTCCCATTGGGGAGAGGCAGGATTCATTGTTACTAACGGTTCGGTTCATTCCTCGAATCAGAGTCACGGACCAGACCATTTTCCAGATCAGCAAAAATCATGCTCATATGTAGACTTAGGTTTTGACCAGGCATCTCCAACCAACCAATAGCTCAGGAGCTACCGGTAGCTCACTAGCCCTTTCCAAGTAGCTCGCCAAAGGTTTTCTACATTTATCCATACGCTGATGAGCCAAATTTTAAATGCATTTTTTTGTTCTGAGCAAAACATCTCCAAACATTTAGGTGAATACAACATAGTATACATACTGTAACGGAAACTACAGGCATTGCATTATCATCTTGACAGTCCTAGAGGGCTAGTTATGTGAGTTTGTTTGAAGCATAAGTAGCTCACTGCCATTATTGATACACAAAAGTATAACTCACAGAGTAGAAAACATTGGAGACCCCTGGTTTAGACTCACTGCACATGCACACACACCAGAGAGAACCCAGATGGTAGGACATGTACATGGTGAATGACAGACGAAAGAGGGGAAATGTGCCAGAACTAAAGAAATATTTGCGAGACGGGAATCTTTGTCGAAACATATCCTGAAGTGGAATTGGAAAGCGGAAAATCGAAACGTTGAGGAATACTCCTGCAAAACGCAGAAGAAAAAGTATCCAGAGCACATGGCTGCTTAATATGCATAAACAAACAGGACTTAGCGATCTTAGTCTAAACCTTGACCTTTCACGTAATTCGGAAATCAGCAATTGTTTTAGGATTTCCTACCAGAAACCTACCAGGAACACCCACAATTTCATCCTGGAGCATCATAGAGGCCGCTGTAATGAAAAGCACATGTGCAAATGACAAACCTGTGTTCAACAAGAACGACAACATTTCAATGGTAGGTCCATTAGAGCAAGGACCTTCAATTAGCCCATCGTTCATTTTCACTCTGCTTCAAACTGCTCCATTAGAAAAACTGCAAAAGTGTGAAGCTCCTCCACACCAGGACACCCACAGGCAACCAGACTGATCCAGATTCAGCTGGAAGTGACGCATGGCATGGTCCCGCCTCCTGCGCCCTGATTGGTCCTGCCTGATTTGGTGCGTGCGCTTTTTTAATCCACTTAACTTTATAAAGCATTTAATTATACCTCAATTTTGCTCGGTGTCAATGTTATAGCCTCCGTATTTATATACCATTCACAAAGTTTAATGGATGCAAGGCCGGCGCTAAATAGGCCTTTGCTTTCAAGAATATTATGGTATGCAGAAGTCGATTCATTCCCTTTTGGATTAATCACTTGTAATTTTGTTTCTGTATTGGGCCATTAGCAGTGCCGGAGCATTTAGTGAGTGAAAGGCTTATAACAAATAAAGGCCGTACACAATGCAAGAATATGTCAGAGCTACACTTAAATGGTATTATGCAATGGTAATTAGAATCAGATGTGCTCCTGCCTTAATGACATAGGCTAGGATATTGATATGACCATTAAGTTGCATTAGAGCAGTCGATAGAGCCTGGCTTTGTGGTTGTGCGGTTGTGCTGTATAGTCTTCAAAGCTCTTTTTTGTGTGTCATGGCCAGAGTTAGAAATCAAATGTGTAAAGGACATTGTCAGAGAATTTGGTTACAAATTAGAACATTTTGTGAACTCCTGAAGACTTGCTCCGACATGTCATAATAATGCTTTCCCTGCTTCATTTCCAGATTTAGAGAATGGAAACTTCAGGGCATAGAATCCATAACAGACCTCCACACCAACAAGTAGCTCATTTGACAAGTTGGAATCAAAATATACCTTACCAAACACTCATTTTTCAGTTTTTTTGCAATTACGAAATTACGTTAAACAAAACTTTCCTTCTGTGTAGGTTCTCAGTCGCACAGGAGTTGTCCATCGTAGGTAAAGAGTCTTCAGTCTTCATCTGTACTCTGTAGTTGAAGTGTAGGATTTTTCGATCGTAGTCCAAGGATCGCCATCAGCTTGATAACGACGTGAGCACGCTTGTGGGTCTCTTAAGAGTTAACCTCTAAGTCCCTCCTCTCTTGGCTCTAAAGGTAGGAAAACATCTTAGCCTATTCATACTTTATATGACTCGTTACCTCTGTATTGTCTCACCCTGGGCTAAGTTCTAAGTCTGTCGACACTTTCCTTCATTTGACCACCTTCCTGATGAAAATTCTTTATTTAAATGTCTTCTTGGCCCCCCAGAAGCTAAATGTTTGATATCATTATTGGTATACTTTTTCTACAAAAGATTGCTCAACCTGCCGATCAAGAGTAAACAAATGTGGGAAGAGGATCTCAATATGAGAATTGAGGATGATATTTGGAAACAGGCATTACGTGCTCTTCTTGACTGCTCTGTTAATGCCATACTTCATCATACTGATACATTTTAAAGTAGTGCATAGGCTACATTATTCGCAAGACGGCTCACTATATGCTAGCACATCCATTTTGGCTATGTCCTTCAATACAAGGGTTCTGGTCTCCATATTTAGTTGGTACTCTCATGCGCATGAAGTGAATATTGACCCTGACCCAGAAACAGCCCTGCTCGGATATTCTGGCACTTCAGAAAACTTGGATCGAAACTTCAGCACGGTGTTATCTTGTTACCCTGGATTAAATGAGGAGATTGACTTTAGTCCTTTTCTGTAGCAGTGTTTATTATTCTTATTTTTCTGTCCTCTTTTTGTCCTTGTTTTCTCTATTTGGTGATGTAATTTAATTGTGCAGCCACTCCCTCAGGTCACCAGCTGTTCTGAGATGTCCTGGTGTCCTAATCACTCCTCTATAAAAGAGGAGACGTAGACGCTGGTCCTCACTTCTTAAAAAAGGCTTGTTGGAACCGATATGCGTGGATGAAACCAGCAACATGTTTTAAAAGATTTGTATGTATTTGCCCAGTACAATAAAGGCTTTTTAGAAAATGTAAATAGAGAATTATAATGTTTCTGTCCCCCAAACGTCAAAAAACTACTTTTGTGGTGGTACTGACATCCTGAGCACTGTGTTCAGTAAAAACATGCTTTTTTAATGCCACAAATGGAAAAGATCTTTTTTGGTACAGATTTGTAACCCAGGCTACTACTGTGTGTATTACATTGTCAAAATATAAAACAAAATGGACACAACAGGCAGCTTTTGAGCATAAATGTATGTAAAATTGAGAAAATATTCACAAAAAGTGCAGCAGAACGTAGTAAGGGCTCTCCAGTGGAAAAGAGGAGCTCCACTTTCCCACTGGAGCCCATAGCCTCCACTGGAGCCTATTTAGCACCTGTCTTGATAAATTATCCCCTATGTCAGTCTGTTAATCTTAAAATGCCATTCATTATCACTTGTAAGTAAAGAGCTATTCAGCATTGTGGATGTTATTGCTCTTAACTGTTTTTTTGCAAGCATTGAGGGCAGAAGCGTAGGCAAATTTTATCAATACCACTCTCTGTTTTTGTTTTTTTTTATTCGGGAAATGCAGAACATAAAGAGGATGCTTTCTCATCGAGCCGTACTGTTTGCCAATTTTCCTTTGAATGAGCGTTCCCCTTATATAAAGTATGATTGTTGTTATCTTTTGGGAAATGGCGAAAAAAAAAAAAAATCCATCGCTGACCTCCATCGGTGGCCTTGCTTGGCGAAGTGCCCATGCAGCATAAGCACTACTCGCTTCTGTCTGAGTTCTCAAAAGGAAAAAAAAAGGAGAAAAAAAAACACCAGGTTGGGATAAATTGAGACATTATTCACACATCAAGGCCTTTGAGTGACCCTTTGAAAATATGTTGGACAGCTGTCAGCTATAATCAGCGGCTATAAAACGTTTGCTCAGCCCACCGGGGTGCGCAGATCGGGATGGCTCTGGCCCCCCCACACAGCTGCCGATCCTGGTTTATTTAGCCTGACGTACACAGCCTTGCCGGAGTGTGAGATTGTAATCCATTATGCCACCTGGGGGGGACCAATGGCCGTCACGGTGGTGGGAGAAGCTCTCGACTGGAAATGACATGAGGTTAACACACATGTCACGCCAAGCAGAACAAGGAATCAAAGTCGGGTTTGGAGAAGATAGCGAGTCAGGAGAGGATGGTAACTGCTCCATTTTAAATAGGATTTGAACTTGGGCGGGATGTATGGGTTGAGCAGTTGGATGGACGTTTAGTTGTTTGGGAATCAGTGGATTAGCAAACAAAAAAAAAATCAATCAATCAATCATTTATTTGTAGAGCGCCTTTTACTCACCCTCAATGAGTCTCAAAGCACTGAACATAGTGAGAAAAAACACATCACATACACATTTAAATACAAATTTAAATGGGTAATAAAAACAATAAAAAATACAAATGTCAATAAAACAAATCAATCTCGAACCAGATGACGACTGCAAATACTGATCACCGGTTCATAAAATGAATTCAACCCTAATAATAAGTAAATTAGGCAAAAGGGTAGGCACTGGTTATTCATATCAATTGGAATATTGTAGCTACTTTTATCCCTTTAAAAGCAAAAACTCTCCCTGATGAGATTCTGTAATCCAAACATGATCATTTCCTTTGCAAGAGACAGCAGTTGCACAAGTCTGTGAGGACGAACATGCCCATTTGCACACATACAAAACTTGTTTTCTCAAAATATTGTGTAATTTTCATTAGACTCTTGCAACAACATACTGTATGTGCTGTAGTAGCCCCAAACCACACTTTACAGTCTTGCATAGCAATGAACTGGTGGCATGTTTAGAGATGTTTTATTTTATTTTGAAGTATTCGTGTTCAAGTTTTGAACACAGAAAAGGCAACATTTGTTTTTTTTTATGCTAATAACTAGATCCTATGAAAATATTGTTGTAACTAATATGTCAACAAAACAAAACCATTTATATACAGTATAGTGTACTACAGGTATATATGCCACATACAGTCTGTTTACACTTTTCAACTAGAAACTTGCCAAGCGTCCCTAATCAAAAGGTTACATATTGTGCATCTTGAAACAAACATTTTTATTTTTTTCAGAAAGTCTAATTTTGTCCGAGAGTCCTGTATTTCAGCTTAAGTGAGTTTTTCTTTGCTCCTGAACAATTTTCCTGACAGTTGTTGAAGGTCGTGTAAACGTTAGATCAGGGACATTTGAGTAGTTTCTGTTTCATTATGATTTCCCACAACCACTAACCATGAATATTAAAGAAACATATATATATATATTTTTGTGTTTTCATTCATATTCTATGAAAAATGGCCAAAAGACTAAAAGGGTATGTAAACTCAGGGTTTCTGCGCGGCATTAAAAGTCATTAAATTAATTGTGTCAAAAATAAGGCCTTAAATGTCATTGAAAAGCATTACATGGAATTCTAACTGCCCCACCTCGAGCCGCCACCTTATCGTGGTGGAGGGGTTTGAGCACCCGAATGATCCTAGGAGCTAACAGGTCCTAGACGACGGATCAGACCAAGAGCGCCAGCGGAGCGTCGTGAGGCCGTCCTCCTGTGGACCCACCACCTGCAGGAGGAGCCATAAGGGATTGGTGAGCCGGGCAGCTTGGACTGCTGCCCCCTGCGACCCGGCAACGGATAAGCAGAAGAAAACGTATGGATGGATGGATGGATAGAATTCAAACTGGCATTAAATCAAACATTGTTGAAAAATAAAGACATTGGTCAACTAGATTTACTGCAAAAGTTTGGCAAAAATACAAAAATAGGGTCTAGACTGCTGTTTGGGAAGAAATAATACACTATTTCTGTTCAAAAGTTGTATCAAAATTTGCATTGAATATGGAATTAATATTAATTACGCACCAATTTGTGGCGTTTCTGGCATTAAAAATGTAGTATTCAGGCATTAAAATGGCATTAAAAAGCATTACATTTTGATATATAAACCCTGAAACTTATTTGTGCTGTTTTCCTTTCCCATTCACCTCCAGTGTCTCGCCTCAAAACTTAATACTGCCATACTCACAGCAACATGTCGCTGTCCATCGAAAATTACCCAAAAAAGGTTTTTCAAGATGACACAAAATGATGATTGCAGGGTATCATAGAGCGCATGCAGAAAGCTTTCATATGTCTCACTCGGTCAAAAATGGCACATATGATCACAGGGTTCTTTCTGACATCTCTCACTGCAGCTGCCATGGCGTGCCGTTATTTTTCAGGTAGTTATCGTGAATTGCCAAAGATGAAGCCAATCAGGAGTAAGTAACCTCCTCTGGATCCTGTTTACGCTGAAGACAATGGCCGGAGAGTGCGTGCCTTTGAACTGATGCCATGTGCCCTTGAAGCCAGTGTCTTACTGTAAGGCGCTCGCAGTTTCGTGTTGGCATCCAGCGTAACGATGATTGGAACCCCACAGCGCGCCTCGTCTAATAAATCAAGCGCACCCCGGTCTCCCGTTTCAGCCCATCATGCGAGCGGGGTACTCATGCGGCTAGCGGCGTGAAGATCTGGAAATGTCATCTTCACTCCGAGAGAGACGACACACATTCAATAATTACGGAGTGTTTTGTTTCGTCCGCGCATGTTTAGTCCATCTACCACACTCAAAACACCAGTCGACACGGGGAGATTTACATAAAGTGCCTCGGTGTTTGAAGGTGAAGGTGAGATATAATTTTCACATCCATTTTAAACTTTTGATGTACGCTACTGACATGTATATGAGAGAAAAACAAAATAAAAATATATATGTTCGATGACAAAATCTAAATAAAGGACAGAGCAAGATTTAAATTTGGGGTTCAAAACTCCCTTAAAAATCCCTCCGGAGAAGTACAAAACAAAGCAATAAAAGCTAATTTCAAGAATGTAAAGTTTGTCTACAGGTGCTATGAAAGTGGACATGTTTTCAGAATTCAATGAAAACCTAATTTTGAGAAAACGGGCTCTAAAGTTTTGCAAGATGTACCGTATCTCAGCAGACTTTTGCGGCTGGTGTCTCCCACAAAGGAAATGATCACATTTGGATAACAGTCGGTCATATCCCGTGTGTCAGTGTTGGTGGGTATGTTGAAGAGGTTTTCAGGACAAAAACTTGGAAGTTATCATTAAATAAACATAATGAAGGGTACCGCAGGTGTTTGAGCTATACATAGTTGTGGCCGCAATTTTTATAATACAGTATATCACTGCTCACTCAACTGATTGGCCACAGTATTTGTATTTGTGATGAATAACACGAAGATAATCGCAAAAAGACGGCCCCAGAGAGAGCCCATGTCTACATAAACCAACTATGTTTACAAGGCAAAGACACAGCTAGTGGCAGCAGCCAGGAGGCTACCACACAGGCCAAAGATCTATTTCTACTCCTGAGACTAAATGAACACAGACACACTTTCTCTGTGATTTTTACTGTTTGTGGTGTCAACAGAGCCTCAGTCAGAGCCCGTGTTTAGGGCTGCTGAAGCTGTTAGCATGCTACGTCTAACAGCTTGCGGATTTAGCCTCCAGACAGTAAACACCACGGAAAATGACAATACCTCAGCTCTTACCTCTGTCACATGTTGTACCAAGGCTAGATGTTTAGACTGTGGTTCAGGGCGTCCTCATGGAGAGGTTTGTGCTTGTAGCTGGTGAACAGCAGCTGTAGCTAATATGCACCGGCAGGCTTTGCTGTCAGTAACTCTCCAGGCGGTTGATAAGGATAAAATCCAAAGGTTTTGGTTTTCTTTAAGTATCAGCTCTGTTCTTCTATCTGAGGTGTAATTTTGGGATGTAGCATCTTGGGTTCAGTCAGTGCAGACCATAGATATAAAACAGGCATAGAGACGCATTGGCTGATACACTGTTGCGCTAGCCAGCGGCTACAAAATGGCGGACCTGACCACTGAGGACACATGACTGATACCCATGTACAGGATAGCGGCATTTTGTAGTATCAATATTTAAAAATGACTATAAATGGTTTATAAGAAAATCACAGCACACGTGAACCGCTTTAAGCCACACAAACTTGACTAACTTTTAACACTGGAAATTTAATTATCCTTGAGTTGCACTGGGCCTCATGTCGAACACATGATTCTGATTTCCCCCAAGTCAATCAATCTTGCTGTAAAAACAGTGTATCCCTGTTGTCACCGCAATTAATGGGCACCAGCTAATCAAGCTCGGCTAAGGGGAATCCTCACCAAGACACTGGGGACTAGAGCAAGCTGTTAGAGAAATCAATACTTTCCAATTAAGTGACATTTGCTCCCAAGGGATAGTGGTCTCCTACGGTGCGTGCTATCAAGCCTGTTTTTTGTTGTTGTTGTTTTTTTTTTATTATTGTCTTCCGCTGTCCAAACCTTTGAGATTTTATCAAGTTAAAGATGGACAACATGGTCATTTGAGGGAGCACAAAATAAAATAAAAAATAGCAGAAAGCTAAAAGCGTGTGCATTTGCTGGGTTGTTAGGAGAATGGATGACTCAAGACCGTAAAATGGCCATAGGCAAAAAGTAAAAGCGCAATGCATTTGATGCCAGGGAGAAAAATAAGAAAATACATAAATGAATAAAAAGCTGCAACGTCCACACAGGCAGAAAAACAACGTATAAGAGAAGACATTGTACAGCCCAATCCTTGATTTATTTAGCACATGTCGTCATCTATAAAAAATTACTTTCTTGCCATTGCAATCAAGAGCCGTTCAAAAACTGGCTTTAAAAATAAATAAATAAATACAGTGAAGAAAGTAAGTATTTGAACACCCTGCTATTTTGCAAGTTCTCCCACTTAGAAATCATGGAGGGGTCTGAAATTGTCATGGTAGGTGCATGTCCACTGTGTGAGAGATAATCTTAAAAGAAAAATCCAGAAATCACAATCTATGATTTTTTCTTTTTTTTTGTTTCTTTTTTTTAATGATTTTGGCCAAAAACCTCCTTCCCTCAGTGGAGCCCCAGTCCGAGGGACATTGACAGTCATCATTAGCCTCTTCTATTTTCTGACAATTGCTCCAACAGTTGTCCTTTTTACACCAGGTGCTTGGGAATTGCCCCGTAGCCCTTTACAGCTTTGTGAAGGTCTACACTTTTGTCTCTGGTGTCTTTTGACAGCTCTTTGGTCTTGCCCATGTTGGTAGTTAGACTTTTGACTGATTGTGGGGTTCACAGGTGTCTTTATGAAAGCTAAGAACCTCAAACAGGTGCTACTAAATTAGAATCATGAGCAGAGTGTAGTTGGACTATTTAAAAGCAGAATAACAGGTCTTTGAGGGTCAGAATTCTAGCTGATAGACAGGTGTTCAAATACTTATTTTCAGCTGTATCACACAAATAAATTGTTAAAAAATCATAGATTGTGATTTCTGGATTTTTCTTTTTAGCTTATCTCTCACACAGTGGACATGCACCTACCATGAACATTTCAGACCCCTCCA
>OMNZ01104836.1:0-12147 GCA_900303255.1 Lesueurigobius sanzi | reverse complement strand
CCTCTCATTTAACCTCTTAAACCCCAGCGTGCCAAATTTGGGTCCTGGGGAAGGAAAGAGAGAGAAGTAGTAAAGAGGGAGAGAGAGAGAGGGGAAAGTGAGGAAGGAGAGAGAGAAGAAGTAAAGAGGGAGAGGGAGAGAGGGGAAGGAGAGAGAGAGAAGAACGAGAGATTTTAGTGCCCAATTTGGGTCCTGTGGGGTTTAACAGGTTAAAGTTATAAGTATATGGCTTTGTCTGTGTAAAAATGGCCACCAGCTCGTCTGTACACAGAAAAAGTGAATATCAAATGTTTAAAAGAACGATAAGCTAATCAGCTACGTGGAGGCTTATGGGCATAAAACACACAATAATAAATTAAAATTGCATCCAAAACTTTAAAAACCAAAAAGTTATAAAAAATATTTCGCCCTGTTTTCAATTATTGGGTATTTTCTTGCTTGTAAAATATCTGCGCTATGGGTAGCAGTTTAGCACGTAGCTGATTAGCCTCCCTCGTGCTTTTAAACTCGTATAAACTTTTCGAAAAATTCTAATTGTACAAGTTTTTGAATGGGATTATTACTTCCGGCACCGAGGCGCGTGCGTGTCCACCAGACGAGCTGCTGGGCGGGTCTATAATGCTCCAGGTCTGAATTAGTGGCTTTATTTTGTTGATATATTAGTTAAACTTTGCTCAGAGGAGATTTTGGATCTTTAGTTTTTCGCCTTTACTTTGTGCGGTTCAAAAGACAATACATCAGGCTAAGAATGAAATAAGGGTGGGTGAAGGGGAATGATTCTTTGTGTAGATGGGTGAATATTCGTGGGGGCCAGGGGGATGAATGGGGGGAAGGGGATTGGTTCTAAGTTGTAAGGCGCTTTGTGTTACATTCTTGTATGAAAGTGCTTTATAAGCAAAGATTGATTGATTTGAAATATTGAAAAAACCTTCAAATTATTGCCAAGTCCGAGAAGTTTGGAGTCTGTAGGAGCGACTCAAGTGGAGTTTTGGTTGCAACAATGTGAGAAAATTGCATTTTGAGAAAATGGCCTTTGAATTTACAATTTCCCGTATATAGGTAGAGATTCTTCAGTCTTCGTCTGTACTCTGTAGGACGTTTTGATCTTTATCCAAATTGAAACAGTTTTGCTGCAGTGTACTTTTACTATGACTTGTTGGATTACCGCAGTGCACAAAGGGCCCCACCTCCCGCCAGGTCTAACTCGTATAAAACAATAGTATCCTGTACGATGCGTGGGGCATGACTCAAGCCGTTGGCGCTTGTCGTATTTACAAACACGGGGCGTGTCACCAGAAGCGGATCAGCAAGGAAGGCTAATCCTGCCGCTACAACGTCAACACAGCATTATCTTAAGCCTACGGTGAACTGACAGTGAGCTATGAATCAGAGGCGTGGCCAGGGCCGACCACAGCTTTAGATCACCTTTACTACTGATGGAAATATGGAATCTGATTAGTTTGATTACGATTACGGGTCAAATATCGAAGAGCAACTAGCTGCCTGTATTTTTACTCATAGGTATTAAGTAAATCATCACTGGACTCGATGCCAAAGAATTCAATTTCACTTTTTGAGACGTGCAAAGAAACTATGTTAACCCATATTATTAAATCAGATTTGAAAAGTTTTGCTTCTCAATTCTATGAGCGAGTGGAGGTCCCAAACTGCTTGCTTGGGAGTTTTGAAAAGTTTGGGAATCCCTGCCTTTTGAAAACCAGTAAAACCGCATTATCTGCTGGAGCTAAATCTAAACGTTTTTCCCTTCCAGCATCCTCCTGGCCGGTATGGCCATCTTCTCGCTCTACTCCGTGCACTTGCTGCTGAAAACCGCCAACGAAGGAGGTAATTCAGTTCATCCCCTGTGAAAGTGTAACCCTCGTCTTATTTCCCCGCGGTGTTTTAAAACGCACCGTCGAGCGAGAGCCACTGCGTCCTTTTCTGAAACGCGCTGCACCTTGTTCCCTTTTTTTTTTAAAGGCGCCCTGGTGTACGAGCAGCTCGGGTACAAGGCCTTCGGGATGCCGGGGAAACTGGCCGCGTCCTGCTCCATCACCATGCAGAACATCGGAGGTGAGTGGAAGCCCTTTCAGAGAATGGGGAAAATGAATCTGGTTTTGAACTGACCTGATGGGAGAGATTTCTTAAGGCCAGACACGGCAGGTGAAACCATTGATTTTTTTTTTTAAATAATGGGGTGGGCAATTTTGAGATTTCTCTGTAGTTTTGTCCATAAACATCGGAGCTACCACGTCAAAGTAGAAAAATGACCAAACACAACCTTTACGATGGTTGTTTTATGAAGTTTTGCGGCCGACCAGGAAATGACTCCGGCGTCGTCATGTCTCTTTTGCTTAAGTAAAGGACTTTTCTATTCAGAGTGCCTCATAAAATGCCTATTTTTATATGAAAACACAATTAAGATCAGATAAGATAGTTCTTTATTGATTTCACACACTGCAAAAAGTCATATCTTAGTAAGTTAAGTCATCTAGAAATTCGTTAAATTTTCCGGAAATAAGTCCATTTGTCCTTGGTTTGAGAAACTAATTTCAAGATGCTTGTCCATGGGGCAAGATTTTTACAGTAAAATTAAGAAAAACAGCCTCAACACACTCCAAATGAAACAAAAATAACTTGAAAGAAGATTGTTATTGGTGTTTTCCATAATTCAAGTGTAAAAAACTTGCCCCATGGACAAGTATCTTGAAATTAGTTTCTCAAACCAAGGGCAAATGTACTTATCTCAAGAAAATGTAACTCATTTCTAGATTACTTAACTAAGATATGAGTTTTTGGAGAAATTGGAGATTGGAGAAGAACACGGGGGGTTCAAAAAGCCAGGAAATGTGCCATCAAAGAAGAAAATAAGTTTGTCTTGTTCAATCATTGGGTCTTGTTCATGAAACAAACTTACGCACAAATTTGCTCTTAAGGCCGACTTAAGAAGATTTTTGACATTCACAAAATTTGTTCTTAGCTGAAAGAGTTCTTCTGGAAGAACAAAGGACTCTTGCGTGCAAAAAATCTGCAGGTTTAGAATATTATCAGTCAAAATGGACCCAAAAAAGTCTTACACAGCATGCGCAATATTTTGTCGAAAAATAATTTCATTTAAAAACATATTTTTTGGGAGTGGTGTTCATGAATTTGGGCCATGTCTCTTTAAGAAGAGTTTTGTCTTCTTAAGAACGCTTTGTGAATCAGACCTAAGTTTTTCTTTTTTACTTTTTTAAAAGAAAATATTCATGAATGAGGCCCATTGATCTTAGTAATGTACAGAATCATTCAATAAAAAAGAGGCATCTCTGGCTCTATCCATGATCAATATTTAGCCATAGAAAAAATAGGTAATTTTGGCAATTTTTAAACATAAAGTGCTTTATGTTTTTATATGAAAACTTATTTGAATGAATGATATGTTTTCCATATTCACCTGAGCGTCTGGCCTTAATATTACATAATTCCGTATTCAAAACAATACTCATGTTTTTCCAGACTGTGCAAATGAAAGGCCTGCTCTATCCCATGACATTTCGAAGCCAGCGGAAATGTTCTGGCGTCAGAAAGTCGTCGGTGGCGAAAACACACATTTAAAGTTGATTTGTTTTTTCCGCAGCGATGTCCAGCTACCTCTACATCGTCAAATACGAGCTGCCGATTGTGATCCAAGCGTTCATGGGCACCACTAACGGGTAAGGCACTACAGGAGACGCACACAAGGATATTTCTCTGCTCAAAAAGTTACGGGAATTTAGCATGATTTAGCAAGAGTGGCTTAGGGAAGGGGAAAAACACTACTCGCTCTATATTTGCCTGGCAGAGGCCTAAAGTTTGTCGGATAGTGATGTACTTCTGTGCAGTGTGGCTCATGTGGCCTAGATAAATGGGTGTAAAATCAGCATTATTAATCTTATCAGCTCAGTAACTGGATGTTTGTTTAGTTTAGCACAGCACACAGATACTAACAGATACAAATGGATTTATCTGCAGTTGTCTGATTTAAAAAGCTTTTGTTTGTGAAGGCTCTTTCCACTCGGCTTGATCACGCTCAGACTTAGGTTTAAGGAGGAACAATGTCTTTGCAACTGTCTGAAAAATGGGCTGGTTACACAAAGGCCAATAACGCGCACAACTGTTTAAATCAGAAATTAAGAGTATGTGGCATTGAGGACCAGGGGCAGGGGTGAAATGTTCAATTAGGTACAATTACCAGAGATTTGAACCATAGAACACACTTTCATTTGGGCTTAAAGCAGCGCTGTCTCACTAAAATGTAAGATTTTGAGGTTATACAAATGTTAAGATGACTGGACAGGTTTAGATTTGATGTAACATTTCAATTCAATAGTCATCTAACATAAATACATACTAAAATTGTAACTGAACTGTGTCTGAAATGGCACAATTAGGTCGTGTTTTATTTTGCTTTCTAACATGGCTAACCTCCTTTGCAGTGAATGGTACACTAACGGAGACTACCTCGTGCTCATCGTCTCTACGGCCATCATCCTGCCGCTGTCTCTGCTCAAAAACCTGGGTAAGAAACACTGGCCAAAACGGCTCCAAAACATTGAGCAGTGCCTCGTCATAGTCATTAGAGCATGATTAAGTGTGGCTTTTGTGTGTTTCCCGCAGGTTACCTTGGATACACCAGTGGGCTGTCCCTCCTCTGCATGGTCTTCTTCCTCATTGTGGTGAGTTTGTGGCACATGAAGATGAGTCAGGGCCATGAGAGCGCACCCTCGGGACACTGAGTTACAGCTGGACAATGGGGGAAAGAAACGGCGATGCGTGATGGTACAATGTGAGGAGACACTGCAGCAAAACTATGTGTTCAAAGGTCTTAAGCCTGGTTCACGTAGTGTGTGGTGCGTTGCGTCTCAGGAGGACTTTGCGACCGCTCCGACCGTAAATTGGGGATATTCAACATGTTGGATTGTTTTGGCCCGATTTCCCTTCGTGTGTGGTGTGCCCCAAGCATGCACTCCGTTGACTGTGAAAATGTAGCCAAGCAGAAGGCAGGAACATCCTATCACAACATAAACATTGGGTCTAAAATTCCAATTCTGAAGCAAATGAAGGTTTATTTCAATGATAATTAATCCGCGTAGTACGGAACGACATTTCTATGAGAGAAAACGACTCACCTCCATGTCATAATGTAGCAAGTCCAGTCTCGCGCTGTGTCCACTCCTTTTACCACGCCTTTTCTTTTCATATACTTGCTGCATCTTCTTCGTCCGCCATGTTTGTTTACTCTGAAGTCACGCTTGATCTCAAGAGGTTTCGCAAGATTTCCCATTAACCTGGGAATATTCGAGTGAGATCTGTTTGTCTGCACACCACACACTGTATGACCAACACTTTTTAAATCTTGCCGTGTGAACCAGGCTCAAGTCTATCGCTAATTTCTCTGTAATTCTTGGGCCAATCCACGTGAAACAAAAACTGTCAGAAAGTTCAGTGTCTTCTCTGTCGGCACATATGGACTACGGTCTAATTATCCAGTATTCGTGGCTCTTCTTCAACGCTCGGTGTGTGGTGTGTTGTCCAGGTGATCATTAAGAAGTTCCAGATCCCGTGCCCGCTGCCCAACCTGTACGACGCTGCTTTGAACGACTCTCTGACTAAGATCGTCAACAACACGTTGTCTCACCTCAACCTGACGACGGTGGACTACGAGGACACGTGCACGCCCAAATACGTGGTCTTCAACTCGCAGGTAATGCCCCCACGAGACGCGACCGGAGGAAGAGCTCAGTCTGGCTCCTCGAAATGCGAGGGATGGTTGGATAAATGTGTTTTTTGTTTGGTTCGGCAGACGGTGTACGCGGTGCCCATCCTGACTTTCGCCTTCGTGTGCCACCCAGCGATCCTGCCCATGTACGAGGAGCTGAAGGAGTGAGTATATGCTGGACTCTTCACTGCCCTCTAGAGCCAGTGGTGGGAAGTACAAGTAAAAGTACTCAGAAGGTGCATTATGTAAGGTTTTAAGTGAAAAGGCCTTGATTAAAATATACAGTATTTGAACGTTTAGTGGCTGTATGGGTGCAGCATGGCAGACCCAGTTTAGTCCTGGTTTAGACCTGGTTTAGACCAAGATCAAAACAATATCTTTAATGCTATGTCCAGACTTGAACCCCATTGAACAGATCTGAGATTTAGTGAAATCAAAAACTGATCAGACCAAAGTCTCATCCAAAGCAAGTCTCTGGGAACAGCTACAAACTATTTGGAACTCAATAACAAAAGAGACTTGCAAAACTACATTAAACAATGGGCCTCATTCATGAATATATTCTTAAGAAAAAGTTCTTAAGTACAACTTAAGTACAACAAGAAAAACTTAAGTCTGACTCACGAAGCGTTCTTAAGAAGACAAAAAAGATAGATGATTTTTTTTGTGCGTAAGAGTCCTCCTGACTGTTCTTAGGATTTGTTTTTCCAGAAGAGCTCTTTCAGCTAAGAACAAATTTTGTGAATGCCCAAAATGTTCTTAAGTCGGCCTTAAGAACAAATTTGTTCGTAAGTGTGTTTCGTGAATGAGGCCCGCTGGCAACAAGAATGCCGCTGTTATCAGGGGCCAAAGATGGCCATACAAAATATTGACATTTTAGCTTATTATTTGTCAACAAGGACTATTTTGTTGTTCTAATTCGTTATTTTCTTAATGAATAACAATTAAATTGTTTTTGAAACACGTTTTTGATATATTACTAAGTTATTTAATGTTTTTATGGTCTAACACATTTGTTAAGCACACATTTTAGACCTAATTTAGTCCGGCTTTAGTTCTGGTTTAGACCTGGTTTAGTCCTTGTTCAGAAAATACGAATGCTTCTCCTCACAAAGAACATTTGAAAGCGGATACCTTTTGCTCAGATATTATTACTTGACTATTTATTTTGCTCCTGTGTCTGTACTATTACTTTACTTAATGGAGTACTTCCACCACTGTGTAGAGCTGCACGACATTGAAAAACCCTTTGCCATGTGATACGTGCTGTTTCTAATGGTCCTCTCTTGAGTGGTGGAGCTAAGGACGGATGCATTCACTTTGTTTGGACATTGCAATGAAAACTAACTCTTTTTCGTCCTTTCCCAGTCGTTCCCGCAGAAAGATGCAGGGCGTGGCCAACGTCTCCTTCCTCGCCATGTTCATCATGTACCTGCTCGCTGCACTCTTCGGATACCTCACCTTCAACAGTGAGTTTACCTAATTATTTCTCAGTATTATGAATTGTGCAGCTCTATAAGTTATTTGTTTTTTTAATAAGCTAGTTGTTGGTGAATAAATCTTCTGTTATTTTGGAGTTTAACAAAATATACACATTGAAAAATCCCTTTGAACAAACCTAAAGTAACCCTAAATTTCCCTGTGGTGTTATATCATACCGAGGAGGATGAGAACGCTGCACCTGTTGGAACTGGAATTGTTTGTGCGGAAAAGTCAACATTCTCAGAAACAAGTTACACAAGACTCAGATAAAACCGATACAGGCCGTTCCCACTTCACACAACTGTGAAAGGCGGAGTACGGACAAAAATCATTATCAATTCAGAAAAGGACAGGACCCTTTAGTGACCCTGGCGCCTGTACTTTTCACCACAGCGGCCATTATGACGCTCCAGGATCCATGTTTTTTCAAGGCGGTATGGTAGGTTCTCTCTGCTGTTCCAGTCTGGAGCGTCATAAAGAACACTGATGGAAAGTAAAAGGTCACTAATGGTTGATTATGCACAAATATCAAGGGTATTTGTTGGGGTTTTTTCTACATAAAAAGTTCCACAATGCACCTTTTAAAAATGTAAATGAAATCAATTTTAAAACTTTACTGAATAGAAGATTAATACTTTCCACAGATATTATACATCAACCAAAGTCATAATTATGCCCCGTTCATGTGGACCTGGACCCCAAAATGTTTTTCCCAGTTGGAAAATGCACATGAACTCAACTGGGGTCTAAACTGATTTGTTAATTTATTGTTAAATATGAGCTTTTGGGTTAAACTCTGCTACTTTTTAGTTTAGTTTTTTTAGTCTTGTTTACCGTTCACCGTTGTTGTCCTCGGAGAAACATATTTGCAAGACTTGGTATTTTATAAAATAAACAATTCAAAGTTTAGCTTAATAGCTTTGAGATGCTAACATAGACGTAAATAGTTAGCTTTGTTACATACTAATTCATTATAAAAGATCATTTTTATCTGGTGAAATCAAAATCCCCACTTTCCGACATTGAAAGCACATGAACACAAACCAACTGGGAAGAACGGACTTCCATCTGGGGAAAACCAGTTCCCCAGTTCACATGAACGCGGCATTAGAAATTGGAACCTGCCATGTGCACTTTAATAGGAATCAGTCAAGGCTGTACAATATTTCAATTCATAATAAGCAGTGTTCATTTTTATATTTTAATTTGGGTTTAGTCCAAATTTGGCAAACGATAGGCTCTGTGCACGGAATGTTGCTGAGCTACATCCTGCTAACTTCCTGTTTCCTGTTCTTGTTTATTCCTTTGAAGAGTTAGCCGTGTCTTGTTAAAAAAATACATATTTCAACAGTTTGTCGCTGAAAACATGTAAAAAAAACTTTACACAGGATGTAAACACTTCACCAGAGGAGTCCTGTGTTTGTGAATGCACATGTTTTAGCCCTGAAGCTAAAGGCTAATGCTAATTTGATGCTAACAAATGGTAAAATCTTCACATATTTATTGATGTTGTGTGCTTCATGGAGCTTCTCCGTATGAACAAAGCAATAAATGTCACGAGGCTCTTTCAAACTGCGTCACTGAAGTAAAAATACCTGGACATTTATCATCAGCTGCTTCTCGTTTCGTCTTAGTCTCATGTTGCTCGTTCTTGTAACTAACCGGCGTCTTCCCTTTTCTCCAGTTCACGTTGAGCCCGAGCTGCTTCACACTTACTCCAAATATTACAAGTCGGACGTGGTTCTGCTGATCGTGCGATTGGCCGTCCTCACCGCCGTCACGCTGACCGTCCCCGTGGTGCTCTTCCCCGTGAGTACAGACCGAAAACAATCACGTATCTCAGACAGTCAGGCATTTAGCAGTGGGTTTGGTCCAGTTGACGCTCGCAGTTCGCTCTGTTCAATGGGAAAAAGACTTGGTATTCCATGGGGACTTTACATTCTTGCCACAATCGGTTACAAGCCTGAAGATTTCTTAAAGTTTCAGTTTTTAAAGACAATTTCAAATGTGCTCTTATACACTGCCAGTCCACAAACACTCATTTTAAAATCTCGGGCCAAACCTTGTGGAATGGGGAAACTGGTTTTGAGTTTAGCTTCCTTGTTAGTTTAGTATGTTAGTTTGTAGTTTTGTATTTTAGTTTGAACACATACTTACCAGCTTAACTGAATATTTAACTCGACCGATGGGAGGTCCTTTCCCATTAGAGAGTGTATAAAAGCTGCCTGTTGTGCCTTGTGGAGAGCTTCCAGTGTTGGGGAGTAACTAAATACATATTTAAATACATATACGTATTCAGAATACTCATTTTGAGTAACTTTATTCAGGTACAAATTTATTTACTTATTTGAGGGTATTTTGAATACAGTTACTTTTCAAATACCAAAGGAATACAGAGAGTGAGAGAGGAAGGAGAGGGAGAGAAAGAGGGGAAGGAGAGAGGAAGAACAGAGGGAGAGGAAGGAGAGGGAGAGGGGAAGGAGAGAGGGAGAGGAAGGAGAGAGAGAGAGAGAGAGGGGAAGGAGAGGGAGAGAAAGAAAAGAGAGACAGACAGAGAGAGAAAAGAAGAGAAAGACAACAGTTGGTGTAAAAGTGTTGCTACATATTTTTAATCTTTCACCATATTTATACACAAATATAAAACAGATCAAGGTGAAAGTATTCCAAGTATTCAGAGTACAGTACACTGATTGGGCAAAGTTACTGAATACAATACAAAATACATCTTAAGACAAGTATTCAGTATTTTGTAACTGAATACAATTTCAAAGTATTCTCCCCAACACTGTGCATGTGGCTTGTGAGAAATGGTTTGTAGATTAAAGTTCGTCTGGCAAGAAACCCCCACGGAATCGAAATCGCAATTTCCGTTCAAAAGAGTCGCAATTTGTTTTTGTTCTGTTGCCAAAACGGCGCAGAACCTAATGACAACATGTGTGTGGAGTGATTCCTAACACCGGTGCCTTGCTGTGTGCAGATCCGTACCTCCGTGAACCAGCTGATGTGCGCCTCTAAAGAGTTCAGCTGGATCCGTCACACGCTCATCACGGTGGTGCTTCTGGCCGGAACCAACGCTCTGGTCATCTTCGTGCCCACCATCAGAGACATCTTTGGCTTCATTGGTGAGTTCGGCCAGTGACTTCGGATTCTTGGATATTTAACCCCTGTCTGATTTGAGTTTTGAACCTAAAAAACAGGGAGATCTTTTTTTTTTTTCATTAATAACTAGTTCCACGATCCAAATCTTCGTAACTACGTGATCACTAAAATTACCTCTTTTCTCCAGGTGCCTCCGCCGCTGCCATGCTCATCTTCATCCTCCCCTCGGCTTTTTACATCAAACTGGTCAAGAAGGAGTCCATGAAGTCTGTGCAGAAGATCAGGGTAAGGAAATCTAATGTTTTTGCACTGGCTAAACAGGGGACTGGGCCTGTGATTTTGTCATATTTGACCAAACCCTTTCAGCTCGCGAAGTTCCAAAATCTAAAATCTAAATTATACACTATTTCTGTATAGACATTATTCGTTGTATACAATTTTTAATTGGTATATGGAAATTAATATTACATACGATAAGACTGATCTCACAGTGGAGAAATTTACTACGCACCGATTTGTGGCATCAAAAATGTAGTATTTGGCCATTAAAAAGCGCTAACCCTGTTATTTCTAAAGGACTTGACGTCTTGCATATTAATGAGGCTGCAGTGCTTCCACAGTCAATAGAGGCCAGTAATGGTGGACAGTAGAGGGCAGCACATACAATTTTAAACACGTGGACCAAATAAGTAAGATTAACTTGTGGTAAATCTCCTCCTTTTGGAAAATGTAAATGAACACACTATCAATAGACCCATTTCCAGCAGGGGGTTGGGTTGTAATTTACAGATTTCTGGGTAGTTTGGTCCTTAAACATCGTAGCTGGAAAAAAAGACCAAACTCACCCTTCACAATGGTTATATTATGAAGTTTTGCAGAGCTGCGGAAAATTTAGGCAAAAATACGTATTCAGAATACTCATTTTGAGTAACTGTATTCAGGTACAAATACTATCTCATTTGAGGGTTTTTCCGAATACAGTTACTTTTCAAATACCAAAGGAATACAGAGAAGGAGAGAGGAAGGAGAGAGACAGAGGAAGGAGAGAGGGAGAGAGGAAGGAGGACTATGGAGAGGAAGAAGAGGGGGAGAAAAGAGGGAGGGAGGGAGGGAGGAAGGAGAGAGACAGGAAGGAGAGAGAGGAAGGAAAGAGGGAGAGAGGAAGGAGAGAGACATAGAGGAAGGACAGAGGGAGAGAGGAAGGAGGACAATGGAGAGGAAGAAGAGAGGGAGAGAGGAAGGAGAGACAGAGAGAGAGGAAGGAGAGAGAGGGGAAGGAAAGAAGGAAGGAGGACTATGGAGAGGAAGAAGAGGGGGAGAAAAGAGGAAGAGGGGAAGGAGAGAAAGAAAGAAGAGAAACAGGAGAGAGAGAGAGGAAGCAAAGCGTAAGGAAGGAGAGAGAGGAAGGAGGGAGTGAGTGAGGAGAGAGACAGAGAGAGGGAGGGAGAGAGAAAAAGAAAGAAGAGAGGGAGAAAGAGGAGACAGAACAGTTGGTGTAAAAGTGTTGTTACATATTTTTTAATCTTTCACCATATTTATACAAACAAATCAAGGTGAAAAGTACTTTTAAGTATTCAGAATACAGTACACTGATTGGGCAAAGTAACTGAATACGTTACAAAATACATTTTAAGACAAGTATTCAGTATTCTGTAACTGGTGAGGTGTCCCAGCCCTATCGTGATACATTGTCTAACTGTGGTGAACGTGTGTGTGTTCATAGGCCACTGCGTTCCTCATCTTTGGGTTCGTGGTGATGACCGGCAGCATGACTCTCATCATCCTGGACTGGACCACCAACTCCACGGAGAACCACGACGGACACT
>OMNZ01104833.1:0-10618 GCA_900303255.1 Lesueurigobius sanzi | reverse complement strand
GACCAAGTTTAGTCCTGGTTTAGACCTGATTTAGACCTGGTTTAGTCCTGGTTCTGTCCTGGTTTAGTTGTGATTTAGTCCTGGTTTAGACCTGGTTAAGTCCTGGTTCTGTCCTGGTTTAGACCTGGTTTAGTTGTGGTTTTGTCCTGGTTTACACCTGGTTTAAACCTGGTTTAGACCTGGTTTAGTTGTGGTTTAGACCTGGTTCTGTCCTGGTTTAGTTGTGGTTTTGTCCTGGTTTAGACCTGGTTTAGACCTGGTTTAGTCCTGGTTTAAACCTGGTTTAGTTGTGGTTTAGTCCTGGTTTAGACTTGGTTTAGTTGTGATTTAGTCCTGGTTTAGTCCTGGTTTAGACCTGATTTAGACCTGGTTTAGTTGTGGTTTTGTCCTGGTTTAGACCTGGTTTAGTTGTGATTTAGATCTGGATTAGACCTGATTTATTTGTGGTTTAGTCCTGGTTTAGACCTGGTTTAGTTGTGGTTTTGTCCTGGTTTAGACCTGGTTAAGTCCTGGTTTAGACTTGGTTTAGTTGTGATTTAGTCCTGGTTTAGTCCTGGTTTAGACCTGATTTAGACCTGGTTTAGTCCTGGTTCTGTCCTGGTTTAGTTGTGATTTAGTCCTGGTTTAGACCTGGTTTAGTCCTGGTTTAGACCTGGTTTAGTCCTGTTTTTTTCTTGGTTTAGACCTGGTTTAGTCCTGGTTTGATTCAATGATAAAAATAAAAAAAAACCTCACATTAAACTCAAAATACTTTTACTTTTTACTCATAAAGTACATTTCACAGCGGATGCTTTTATACTTTTACTTAAGTAGAAATTGAACCTGATACTTTTACTTAAGTACATTTTTGGTCCTGTATCTGCACTTTTCCTGAAGTAAGAACATTAAGTACTTCTTCCACCACTGAAGTAATGAAAAGCCCTTCCTACCGTTCCTGTCCAGGTGCCTGTCTTTGTCCAAACACAGTGGGCTCCTTCTCTCCTGGCAGTGTGTATACTGTCCCCTGACCCGACCGGTCTCTCTGCGTCCAGGAGCCGCCAGTCGGAGCCTTTTATATCGCTTTTGACTTGCAAAACGCGCAGACCTCGGACCCGGAGTGGGACTGGCGCTCTTTGAAAGTTAAATGGTAGGCTTTAGTTTTGCAATGGTAAAAACTATCTGTATTAATTGAAGTATAATAACGTCCCCAGCAGGAATGTCACACAGACGGATTGAATAATGTATCTGAGATGAATTATGTTTGTTAATCTGTTTGTTTGGAATTCCTCCTTCACGTGGATATGCAGCTCCTTCGATTTCAGTGGCCTTTTTAGTAATCGGATTTAATTATTTGGTAATGAGAAGCGTAAATGTAAGATGCCTTTGTGGATGATACATTATGAAGTAACCAGAGCCAATGAAGGCGAGACACTGCAGGGAATGGGGGAAGATTTTAAATTGAGTGATATCCATTTGAAACTTTGGCTGTATATTACTGACTTACATATTAGAAAAAAATGTATTGCACTTTTTGTCACATTTTATATTTTCATGTAAAAATAAGCCATTTTGTGCATGAAAATGGCCAAAATGACCTATATTTTTGGTGATGAAATCTAAATAATAGATAGAGCCGGATTTCGAATTTATGGTTTATTTTGTTGATATATTAATTACAGAGATTTGCTCAGAGAATATTGTTTAGTTTTTTAATAAGTTAGTTATTAGTGAATAAATCTGTAAAAATTCAAATTTCACCTTGTTTTTTTGAGCGCAGGAGTCACTAAATCATGCTAGGAATTAAATATTGAAAAATCCCTCTGAAAAACCCTTCAGAATATTGTTGAGTACAAGACTGGAAAGTTTGGAGTCTGTTGGAGCTACTAAAGTGGAGATGCTGTCGCCACAATGTGAGAGAAAGCATTTTGAGAAAGTCATCAATGAAGTTGCAATTTAGACTTAGACTTTATTGATCCACAAGGGGAATTGCGTTGTCACAGTAGCTCAAATAATAATCTTAAAATAAGAATAACAATTTTAAAATTACAATTGTAAAATAAGTCCTAGAACAAAATAATACTGTGAGAATAGAATAAAGAAAGAAATCCGGCTATAGGTACTCTGGAGAATACACATATGAGAATATATACACAATTACAAGTATAAAATACGGAGATAAGATACTAAATACTAAAAAATTGAATGAATTTCCCATTTACTGTAGTTCTATGGAGAAACATAGAATCACCAGTCCAACTATTATACTCCTTATTGTTGAGATTAGGTCTTTTATTTGTTTCCAGGTGAAAGTTCATGTGTTAAGAGCAAACTGGCTCCCGCAAATAAATACAAATGAAGATATAGGTTTTTTGCCTTAAATACATGCTTCATACACAGTATATCCATTCATTAAAAACATTGCTTCCCCATATGTTACAATTACAAATAAGGACACAATCCTTTCAGCTGCCAGCGTCTGTGGTTAACTCCTGTTGTCGTCCGCAGCGGCAGGAGCCTAAAGTTGTGTAAACTTCGAGATAATCGGGAACAAGCCAGATATGCAAAAGCCAGAGGATCAGATGCCAGAGGGAGCATACGGTACGATACGGGGGCTGGTAAATGTTAACGGTGATAAATAAACATTATTTCAGAGATGTGTCAGAGCCTGTTAGAACGTGGCCGTGCCCTATTTGTTTTGCTGCTCCGAGGGTAAGGAATATTTAATCACTCTCCCGAACGACATGAATAATCACCAACGACTTCCGATTTACATTCAATTTGCATCGGAGAAATGAAATGCATCTGAGAAGTTTGGTTCAGCTGAAATCCCCTGAATAATGTTCTTATGAAATATCAGCTCAGAGTCGGGAGCATGTGCACCACAGACAGCGGTGTGATGCTGCGCAAAATGGCCTTAAAATCAATCTAGATACACAGTAAGTACATTTGTCATTGATTTGAGTAGTTTCAAGAAATCTGCCAATGGGGTAAGTTTTTTTTTACAATTAAATTAAGAACGACAATCATTTATTACATTTTTTTGGTTGGGACAGTGCATGTTAATGAACACACATGGGATTCATGCATGTAAACACGCCACTCCGGATTGTAGCCATGGGATCATTTCCATCCCGCACTCGCACACACAAGCACACTCTCGTTCATCCTGATCTATTACATGTTTTTAGTGATGGAGGAAACCAGCAAACACAGGAAGGCCCTGTCTGGCTAACCACTACGCTGCCATAAAGGAACATCTTTTTATCAAATTTTGGAGTGATTTGAAAAAACTTACCCCTTTGGCAGATTTCTTGAAAGTAGTTACTCATCTAATGACAAATGTACTTTAAGAAGATTTCACTTTATGCAATGTACCAGAATCAGAATAGCTTTCACTCCAAATTCTGTTTATTGGTTTGAAATAATTCCTATTTGGACACATTATTTACATTGTAATGTATTCAGGAAGCCTGTGGTTTTGGAATGGGGGGGCCCCGCCTGTATCCAGCCTGAGAAAAGGTTGGGAACCACTGCCCTAAAAAGTAAATACAAGTACATGAAATAAAATCTAGGATAAACAAAATATTAAAGTTAAAAATATAAAAATATCACTCTTTGATATATACAGTGAAGGAGAATGTGCAAAGTGCAGTTATATATATATATATATATATATAAAAAAAAGCCTAAAGTTACCATAAGTGTAGCACGAGGGTGATGTATGATGATGGATGAGGGGTAGGCGCACATAAGCTCTTGCTTCAGCCTACACCTTTTGAGCCTTATTGTGATGAAATGTTGTAACTACTGTGAGAATAAGACTGTAAACAGCTCATATAAACAGCTCAATCAATCAATTTCAAAATGTAGACTTGGGTAATGTGATGGAAAGTACATCTTCATAAACTATGTATAGTGTTGTACCAGACGCCTGCTTTTTGGCCATGATGTTCCACTCAGGAGCGCACCACTGTGTTCGACATCCGCACCAACAATAACAGAGCAGTGATGCTACTGTGATATGTGCTCAATTATCATTTTGAACTGTTTGACAATTATTCAAATCCATGTAAAGTTTTCATTACTGGCCTCGGTGGATCAATGATCCACCGATGGTTTACAGGACTGTGATCTAACTCCAGTTTAATCAGAAAACCTTATTAATTCCAAGGAAAGCAGAACTTTGCAGCTTACAATAGCTTTATCTAGATGAAAACCATAACAATCACCAACGTGACTTTTAGGTGAGACACTGCAGGTGGATAGGGGAAAAATATTTGCTGTAAAACACATAAATATATGGAAAAATGTGTTGCAAGTTCTCTTTCATTTCAAGACATTTTGTGCTTAAAAATGACCTAAATTGCCTATATTCCTAGCAACAGATTTTGAACAATGGAGCCAGGTTTAAATGTATGAATTTATTTGATTGACTTTTTAGTTACAAGGATTTGCTCAGTGAGGTCTCAGTGTGATCTTAGCTTTTAGAGCAAAGGAGGAACGTCCCAGATAGGAGAGGTCTGCCATGTTATCTGGCAACACAGACTGACACGGGTGGGTCATCACCAGCTGTGCATGTAAGCCCAGTCGATTCCAGTCTCAACTCCTAGCTGAGGATGAAAGTTGGATAACTATTAATAATGTTCTAGATAAAAATTACATCAAATCTTAAGCTCCAGTTGACAAAGATTGAATCATAACATTTGTATTTTGACCTGGATGTTTAAACATAAACTATGATTTTGGTAATAATCTAATAAACCAAATGAAATAATCTGAAAAAAAAAAAAACGTTCTAAAATATTACTATGTCCAAGACTAAAAAAAAATATGTTTGTAGCCTGGAGGCAAAGAGAGGAGGGACTTGGGTTAAATCCTCCTCCTGGTTTGCTCTGTCCGACACTTCAACTACAGAGTACAGATGAAGACTGAAGAATCTTTGCCTATGATGGACAACTCCTGTACGACTGAGAACCTACACAAGATGTTTGTAGCTGTGACTAAAGTGGAGATGTCGTCGGCAGGAAAAAAAATGCATTTTGAGAAAACAGCGTTTTGTCTTTTGAAATCATAATGAAACAGAAACTACTCAAATGTCCCTGATCTAACGTTTACATGACCTTCAACAACTGCCAGGAAAATTGTTCAGGAGCAAAGAAAAACTCACTTCAGCTGAAATACAGGACTCTCTGACAAAACTGAACTCCCTGTTTCAAGATGCACAATATGTAAACTTTTAATCAGGGACATTTGGGTATTTTCTAGTTGAAAAGCGTAAACAAGCGGCTTTTTTGGCAATAAATGGCTTCACACAAACCACTGACCATGAATGAAATAAAGGTTTTGTCAGTTTGAGTCGGTGCCATAATTAAGAACCTCATTGTAAAGCTTATCATTTATTTGTTTCCAGGTGAAAGTTTATGTTCAGAGCCAACTGTTCCAAAACTTGAAAAGAGAAATCAAAAGAGTTTTGCCTGTAGTATCCGCCCTTACGTGATAGGGAATGTAGCTGGAGTCCAATACTAAGTGCTGATGTCTTAAGAACTGCTGATTGCTGATGTTGAAGATTCGGTGACAATTGCCCCGAAATGTCGGCGCCTAAATAACACCTTCTTCACACTTTCCTCTGACTCTGAGTTACCGTCCTGGAATAAGGCTGAACATTCATTTTGTCAGTGTCACCTGTAGTCGTCTCCTTTTTTAACCTTCAGCAAATGCTTAAACAGCATTTTATTCTCATTTCGGTTCCCAAGAATACATTTTCCCCAAGTGGCTTTAATATCTTTTTTGCATTATGTGCCACAGTGATGGATTATCTTGATTGTAGATTTGAGCGTTGACAACAGAGGGGAGGGCGCCGCGCATGATAAACCCTCCTCTGGTGGCGTGGGTCCAGCTTTTCCGGGTGCATCCGAGCAGGACAATGCATCATCTGAATACATATTTAAGGCTGCATTTCCATACACTGTAGCTTGAAGGTTAACCTGTTTATTCTTTAATTTAAATGTGCTTTTGAATAATATGGTGTGTTGCCTTTAGCTGATTTGTCTATTCATGATCTTACGCATGCTCCGCTGAAAGTTGCTTACACAAAACTTGTCACTTGGTGTTTAGTGTCCGTGTACGAGCCTATTTCTGGGGGAAAAGTTGGTTCTGATGAAGAGGGGGATGCAGCGGCTTGTGTCGGCAGCAGAGCGTAAACAAAGGTGTAGATACAGGCCGTTATATGAGTACGTTATTAACAAGAAGATGGTCTTCTGTGGCAAATTTAAAGTGGATAAGGAGCACAGAAAGAGGAGCCATGTCAACAAAAAGCTGGGAAAGTTTTAATTAGAAATAGCGGCTTGTCTGGGCAGTTTGTGATTTATAGATTACTTGGTGTTTCAGGAGACTCCATCTTTTCCCCTCCCCTTTTTCCCTGACAGCCAAAGTCATTAATACGTCAAGAAAATACATGTAGTGTCATTCTAATTGTTATATTTAGTATTTGCAGTGTGGTGTATAAAGGGAAGATACATTCAGAAATGTGTCTTGATACTTGAATGAGTTGTTCCCCCAAAACAGTAATAAAATGTTATAGAGATGCAGAAAGCCTTTGGTGATCTACTTGGACAGGGTTGAAGAGCCAGTAGTTGATACAAGTTGGATCAAAAGGTACATTTTAATAAGGGCATGTCATTAGTATTGAATGAAGAGGAGCTTGGTACTCAAATGCAGAGAACATGCACTGTCTTTTCTAAACACAGTTTGCCCAAATACAAGTAGTAATTCTTCTATATTTTAAGTCATACACCTGATTTTTCTCTAGTAGAGGAAATACATTTATTTTGTCCTCCTCCAGTATGTTGTAAACTTGTGGAAATAACACTGTGGATCTAATTATAAAGCATTAGTGTTGATTTCATGAGCTTGCAGGCTAGTTTTTCGAGGCTAGCATTTCTGTGAAAGTGAACCTCAACAGTATCCCTAAACTCATCCTTGTGAAGAATTGGGATTTGAACCACATCTAACAATTTCATTTACTCATTCCCCCTTTCATTGTTTGTAATAAAAATAACAACATATAGGACCTTTAAAGTACATATGACACATTAAAGTCTTTTTTCACTAAAACAGAGTACACAGTGAAACTAAAGTTGTACCCAGTTTCCCCTGGTTTGACATGTTTTGTGATGTTTATTTGTCCACGTCTTTATCGGACTTGGGCACAGCAAGTGACTTACGTAGAAGTAAACAAATAACTGTTGCCATGCCGACCATATCATGCCAATGAGAAATGAGCGAGTTCATGTGAACTGGGGAACTCGTTTTCCCGAGATCGAAGGCTGTTGTTCACAGTTGGTTCGGCTTCATGTGCTTTTTATGTCGGAAAGTGGGGATTTTGAGTTCTTTTATCACTGATTGGCTTTTAACAGAGATAACTATTTAAATGTGGTATGAGCTGAACTTTGGTTTATTTATTTTATAAAATATTGTGTACATTTTAGTTTTGCTAGCAATAATACCGGGCATTTCTCTCGCAAATATATTACTCTAGGACAACGACATCTCACAGTAAACTTGTCAAAGTAGCAGTGTTTAACCTATAAGCTCTCATTAACGATAAATTAGCAAATCAGCTGATTTTTGGGTCAGGTGCGGAAGTTGGGAAGCTTACTTTGACTCCAGTTCCCCAGTTCATGTGCATTTTCCAACAGTTCCTGAGGTCCATGAATGTGGCAGTCCCTGAAATACATTAAAAAAAAAATATAAAAACAACTTTTCTTCATAAAATTGCATGTGCAAAACTTGAATTAATACTTTCTACAAATATCATCCATCAAACTATGTCATAATTACAAAAATATTAAATCCTGTCATATCAGAACACAGTGCAAACCTTAAGCCAGGCCTTGTACGTGTGTATTAGTCCCTGCGTTTGTGTGCACTCCAAATGATCCCAGCTTTATATCACAAAAAAAAAACAAAGAATACTGCCACTACAGTCATTTGTGACAATTGAGCATAATTACTCGAGGTGTTTCTCTACTCTGAACCTTCCTCGTCTTGGGAATACGGGCTCGCGTTCTGTTAACAAGGCGTTGTGTGGCTACGAATCTGAGCCGCTAATGACTTAAACAGCATATCAGCCATGGTTCGTTTGCTGAGCGGGGCTGGAGCTGATCACTCTGAGTTTCAACTTTAATTAGGGACCGGTTCAAAACGCCGCTCCCTCTGGTCCTTGACACATTACCAATACTCCAGTGCTTAAGTCTATTAGTGTTTTATACAAATCCTCCAGGAGCGCAGGTGATTACGGCCGCTTCAGGCGGTGCAGCAGCTACCTATGGTTTGTAACAATAACGCTGCTGAGATTGCGGTTCACCTACAGTGTAAAAGAAGAGGTTATTGGCGGGATAGACAGTCCCAGCCTTTTTATATCAAGGCCTGATCAAGCACAAAGGAGGATCTCGCTCTAAATAATACATGAGTGGCCGTGCCTCACACACTCCCCATTGGGACACTGCAGAGGGCGCCGAGGAGTTCAAACAACCGTCCACGTCTTCAAACAGGGAGCCTTCATCGGGGCGCGCCTGGTTCTCTGACACCGCTTTTAACCCCTCAGATATCAGGAAGAGGCCGTTGTGGATGAGGAGAACACAAGAACTCAGTGAAGACAGGTTTTCATGTGAATTTGTGCAGTTTTAGGCATTGCTGTTATTCAAGATGTAGCTGTAGCTGATGTTGTGGGTGTGGCTGTAGCTTAACGTCGCCTGGTCTAACCTAATTTTTAAATCATTTTAGTTCCTGTTGATTGACCCACACCATCTTTTTGAGGTAACAATGTTGGTCCATGTCAAAAACAGTGCTTCGATCTGTATTCCCTAGATACATAGAGATGCACCCATCCAGCTTTTTTGCTTATGATACATGATACGTTTGAGAATCTACCAATGAGATATCCACAAAGGTTTGTCGATGGCATATTTGTTGTTTATGTCGGAAACTGGTTTGCAGTGAGCGGTTCTCTTGTTACAACTTCCAACACAAAGTGATATGTTCATTAATGCACTGCAAATGTGTTTTATCAGTAATTCTGTAACAGTATTTCTGGCACTAAAATACAAACTCTGAGACCTTCAACATTGAACAGTATTATTTTACTTTAGGTGTGAATCAGTCAGAGCTTCTGTTTATGTACTTTCTTTTTGATGAGACCAGTTTAGGTTTTTCTGCACACCTGACAGTTTCGATTGCTCACTTCACATGGTGTTACGGTGACGTGTCTTGTCAGCTGATTCATACAGTCTTTGGCGCTGTTTTCCCACCGGTGTGGGTGGGACTACAGCGCCATCTGCAGTCCGACTTCTTCAGTACAGCGTCCCAGGTGTATGAAAGCAAAAAAGTCCCCCATCCCGGTTTACTGTCCCGGGGGCATGTTTCCGATATTTGTTGTCCTCCGTACCGATGATTTTGGCTCCATTCCAGTCCATAATGTGGTTTTCTCTTTTGCAATGGTCCGAGATAGCGGACTGTGATACACGTCACAGTAACACCATGTGACCAACTGAGGAAGATTGCAGTAAGTGAGCAATCGAAACTGTCAGGTGTGCAGAAAAACCTAAACCTAAACTGGTCTGTTCAAAAAGAAAGTACTTAAACAGTTTTCCACTAGAAGACCAAACTACAACGCGCAAGTCATAGCTTCTGTCCCAGAGTGGATTGGTTGAAGCTAGCCCCAGCATGCTGCTGCTAACTGCAGTGTGCCTGGCCTCAAAATAATTATTGTGTAGTAGGGCTGAACTTAAAAACTGAACTTCTGCACATGTATAAGTCCCATGCGTGTTGTGTTTGGTTTAGTTTATTTATTTGATCAGGGACAATGCACAAATGACATTAGTCTATGACAAGAAGAGATGCCATGTTCCAGGTTATAGCAAAAGATGCTAATTTCCACCCGTAGTCCCTGAGCAGGTTGATGTTACACGTACAAAAATATATAAAACTATAAAAGTTCATACATATAGAAACAATCATTATTTCACATTTTTAAAATCAGTCCCACTTCAGGAAACTCACAAACATTCACTAAACTATTCATACAATATCACAGTCACTCAGTGCAGACAGGATTGTTGTGACAATAACCAATTTTTAGTCAGGCGTTTAAACACACTATAATTTGTACATGAGATTATATAATTTGGAAGAGTGTTCCAGAGGCTCATGTTCCAGAGGCTTATGTTCCAGAGGCTCATGGCTTTATAAGAGAATGACTGTTGTCCAAGGCTTATGTTCCAGAGGCTCATGGCTTTATAAGAGAATGACTGTTGTCCAAATGTGGTTCTACATCTTGGAACCCTGCACTCTCCTCTGGAGGTCGACCGCGTGGATCGAACAACTCTCTCTGAACTCAGTGTGACAAACTTTCTCAGTGGGGGAGCAGCTGTGTCGTGGATTATTTTGAACAGAGTAGAAATTTTGTTAAATTTGAGTAAATTTTCAAAATTAAAAAATGTATATTTGGCGAGTATATTACAATGATGGTTTTGGCAAGGTTTTTTATCATGAATTTTTAAGGCTCTTTTATACAATGATTCAAGTGGTTTTAAAGATGTTTTACACGCCTGGGACCAACTGGACATGCAGTACAACAGAT
>OMNZ01104832.1:5641-19461 GCA_900303255.1 Lesueurigobius sanzi | reverse complement strand
TAGGGGGGTTATAACCCCTCCAATATTTAAACCTGACTAAGTCAACCCCCCCAAAATTTTTGTCCAAACAATAGGGGGCGCAGTTTCGACCCCCCCAATATTCGATCAAAAGTTACTCCCTTGCTTCTACCTTGTTCTTTAGCTGGTGGCCCACATTGTGATATGTCCCATTTAGAGCACTGGTAATCCAGATTTGGTAATCTGAAAACTGTGTATCTGGATCAGGGTGATCCAATCCAATGTTGCTTTGAAGTAAGACGGATTACCTGATCCTGGAGAGCAAAGAATGGGATTTCCAAATCCAGATCATTTTAATCCAGATTCAGTTTTTTGAACAACTGGCCCAAGATGTTAAGGACCAAACTAGACAAAAATCTCACTATTGACCAATGCTTTCACCTGCTGCGTCTTGAATATTCGTCCTACTCCAGTTTATGTTTTGTAGACATTGCTTTCCCACTCATCCATTCAGGAGCCTGAAGTCAAATCCCAGGCGCATCCTTGACATTCCTAAACCGGAGCAATTAGCAAATTCTGCCTTTTTACATGTTAAAGGCTGGGAACGCCACTTTCATGAACCATCGAGGACCTTTTAAAGCTCATAACAATGACTTTCTGACATTCCAACAAGGACATGTACATGTGCCCCGCGGCCAAAAGAGGTGGAGGGGCACTGGAACAGGCTCGTGATTATCTGCAGGGCTTTCTGGAGGTTTTACTGGCTATGGGACCCGTGATGGACTGGCTTCCCATAGAGCCGTGCGGGGCGGAGGGGCATGGGAGCAGCCGCTAATCAACAGCTTCCTGCCATCAGTCAAAAGGGACGCACCGAGGAGAATGAGCGCATTGTGCTGACTGTATCATGTCCACAATGTCGCGAACCGAGAGAAGCCAAAAAGCTGAGACGGATAATAGGCCAGGCTTAATTTGGCTTGAAGAATGACAAGTCAGAATCCGCTCACAAGAAGTTTAGAAAAGTTATTGAGATGAGACACTGCAGGCAAAACTATTTCTTTTTTTTTTTTTTTTTTTCAATTTTCAGATTTTGGTCTCTCTTAATACGTATACAAATTACATTACATTATTGCACTATTCAACGTTTCCCCCATAGAACTACAGTATATGGGACATAGTAACTTCAATGACCATTCTTCTCAAAATCTATTTTTCTCACATTGTGGTCTCCACTTCAGTAGCACCTACACACTCCAGACTTTCCAGTCTTGTGCTTAACCTCGTAAGCCCTGCTGTGTATACATATCCCCTGAAGGCTTTTAACAGCTTGTAAAATGTCTAAAATGTTCATATTGCTCTCAAATGATATGAATGTCTATGGGGATACTGTAGATGTGAAAATGTTCAAGAAAATCATAGTGGGCCTGAGGAACTGAGGTTGAAAGATAGAAAATATGAATTCCGCCAAAAAAAAAAACACACATTACAGCAGGTCAGCAGCTTGTTTTCTTTGTAAAGAAGCAAATTTACATCAAAAATAGTAACTACAGCTAATTATTGACTTTTTACCAGCTGATTATCTCTGTAACAATAAATAATTGAAAAGTTATTGAGGTTTCGATTTAAAATAGTCTAGGCAGAATCCCATTATAATAAATAGGGCACAATTTGGCACTTTTTGGCCCAAAAAATTCTAATTTGTAATTTGTAATTGAAAATGTTGGATCCTATTTATATATTTGGTCACAAAATACAGTTTTTCCCTGAAAAAAAAATACACTTTTGTAAAAATAGATTAAAATAAACAAGGATTGTCTCTAAAAGTGGCAAGTCCCCAAAAATGGGGACCCTAGGGCTTAAGAGGTTAACAATATTCTCAAGGTTTTTTCAGAGGGATTTTTTAACATTTAATTCCTAGCCTGATTTATTGAGTTTTGAACCCCAAAATACAGTGAAGGTGAATTTTTTTTTTTTTTTTTCATTTCAGATTTAATCACTAATAACTAGTTTCTTCAAAAACTAAACAAAATACCTCACATCCCATTGGAACAAATCTTTGTAACTAATAATGGATGATGCATTGGTTTTATATAGTGTTTTTCTGGACCTGTGTGAAGTTAACCCCCTCATAAGGTGGCCACACACTGGAGGATTTTTGATCTTTTGAGACTAAAGATCTGTGCGCAGACCACACACATTTGAGGACACACATACACACACATGAGGAGTCCCACCACAGATCCTGCCATGAATGAAAGTTTTTATTGAGCCACGCCTTCTAAAGGTGGCTCAATAAATATAAAAAATAAATCTCTAGTGTGTGGCCACCTTTAGACTAAAAATCTGGCTAAATATCCTCTAGTATGTGTCCAGCTTTAGTGTCCGATTCACTCCAAAATGGCGTCATTCATTTGTGCATGAGAAATTAGCGTTTGCTTATACTTGGTTTTTGACTTATTGAGGATTCTTTTTTACATGCAGCGTGTGTTGGCTTGCACCTTGACACACCTCCAATGAGGGTTGCATGTCAATGGCGCACGTAAACACACACTGCATGTACAAAAGAATCCTCACTAGCTCAGAAACCAAGGACGCACAAACACGCATTTCTCGTGCACAAACGAGTGACGCCATTTTGGAGTGAATCGGACACTATGGGGGGCAGACTTCACACTTCAGACATTTTACATGGCATTATTCACTCACTCCACACTCAGTGGTGGTATGCTACTCTTGTAGCCACAGCTGCCCTGGGGTAGACTGATGGAAGCGAGGCTGCCAATCTGCGGCATCAGCCCCTCCGACTACCACCAACCCTCACTCACACACTACACTCACCCAGGCTTCCTGCCATTTACCCAGCGGTCTCCCATCCAAGTGCTAATGTGTTTTTAATCTGTAAAACATTTTGAGTTGCACTTTGTATGAAACGCCTTCAGGTGTATCAGATTAGGTTGAACTCATCCATTATAATTTAGAACTTAAGTGCATTGTAGAACTTTTGACGCAAACAAGTTGTACTTTCCATCACAGCGGCCTCTGACGCTCCAGGATCAACTGTCTTACTAGAAACCTACCAGAAATCCTAAAAACAATTCATCCTGGAGCCTCATAAGGCCAGCTATGATGGAAAGTAAAGATGCTCTGCTGCATACAGTTGTGCTCAAAAGTTTACATTCCCTTTAAATGTTTTGGCCATTTTTCATAGAAATCATAATGAAACAGAAACTACTCAAATGTCCCTGCTCTAACCTTTACATGACCTTCAACAACTGCCATGAAAATTGTTCAGGAGCAAAGAAAAACTCACTTCAGCTGAAATACAGGACTCTCTGAAAAAATGTATGTTTGTTTCAAGTTGCACAATATGTAAACTTTTGATCAGGGACAGTTGGGTAGTTTGTAGTTGAAAAGCAATAAATGGCTTCACACAACCACAAACTCTGAGTGAAATAAAGGTTTTTATGTCATCATTCATCGATGAAATGCGTAAGTTTACATGAAACCTTTGGCCACAACTGTATGTGTCTCCCCTTAAATAGTGTCCCTATATTCACCTGCCTTATAGAAGTAAAGTGAGGGCCAGAGCGTGACTCCTCCAGCAGGATGTATGTTGACCATGTGAGTTTTCACGTGAATAACCTCACTATACATCGATCATGAGTGAGATCCTGTTTCTGTGAAAAATGACCAACTCACTGATACACTCATCTTCACACATGACAAAAACACAAGGACACTGAATGGAAAACCCAGAATAAAGCCGGCAGTAAACGCACCACTATCTGCTTTTAATGAACTGAACTATAGATTTGTTGCCCCCCCCCCCCCTTTTACCCACAGCGACCATGTTTACAACAATACACACTACACATATGCAAATACACCAGAGCGTGCCAAGTGTGAAGTCACAGTGGAGTCAGCAGTCGAGCCGCGCAGAGGGGGGGGGGCCTGCTCCATCTGCCCCGCTGCAGCCACGCCCCAAACATGTCCCGAACAGAGCCAGCACCTCGCCTCCCCAACAAAACCAGGCTTATGGGAAACTGGATCACCTCTGGCAGCCCGGTGTAGGGTTCCTCCGCCTTTGTTCAGGAGGCGCAGGGACAAATCATGGGCCTTAGCGGCGGATCGAGTCAGTCTTTTCCCACAGGGCACTCGGGGGGTATTCCTGTAAGAGCCGTTTCGACAAACAAGCAGGCTACTGTAGTCCACAAACAAGAGCTTCACAACATGGACGGTGTTTTCTGCCTGATCGTTAACACTGAGGGGGGACGTTTTACTGGCCAAGGTGAATTAAATAAGGAATGCGAGCGAAAAGATGTCGCGTACACTTAGAAAAACTCTCAAACTTATGGGCGTTTTGCAATTAAACACAGCATTTGACAGCACAGTGGAGGCCTATAACAGTTTTAGAACCCAGATTTCAGAGCACAACTTCATTTGACCTTTTTGTACATAGAAATCATAGAATCAACAAGTGGTTTGTTCTTTTTTCCTTAATTTGAGTGTAAAAACAAAATATTACCCCATTGGCAGATTTCTAGATGACCAAAAGAACGAAAGAGGAGTCTTATTTGGAGCTATTTTAACAAGGCAAGATATGGAGTGAGTGCCAAGACAGTCAGAAGTTCTGCTTATCCAAACTCTAGGAACAACAAATAATAACTTGACTTGTAGTTGATCAATTGAAATCAGAAATGGCTTATAATGATCAGCCATCCTGCTGCAGAATAGGCCGACTCACGAGGTGGTCTCCATTGCCAACCAAATTAGTGCTCAGAAACCAGCTTTACATTCAGCATGGAGGAGTCCAAGAGCTCTGCAGAGTGGAGGCAACATCAACAGCTTGAAATATCAAGACATTCTTGATGCCCATTACATTACAAACCACAAGAGAGGACAAATTCTGCAGCAGTTCTCATACTTCAGCCTCCACATTGAAGTTCCTGAAAGCTAAGAAGATCAAGGTGCTCCAGGATTGGCCAGCCCAGTCTCCACACATGAACATTATTGAGCATGTCTGGGGTAAGATGAAGGAGGAGGTTTTGAAGATGAAGACTAAGATGAGACTTATATTCCAAGTAAAATCTGACCTTTCTGCCTTAATAAAATTAAAACTCAATGAATGATACAAAACTTTCTTTTGGTATTATAAACATAATCTAGAGGCCTTTGCCTTTCATTATAAGCCATTTCTGATTTCAATTAAGCAGCTACAAGTCAAGTTATTATTTGTTGTTCCTACAGTTTGGAAAAGAGACAGGACTTTTGTCAGACTAGTTTAGCAGCAGTTTTTCCATCACTACGTAGGTTTGTCATGAAAATTGAATAGCAGTCGGGATCTTGCTGTAGCTGTACATTAGGGGTCGTGCAGATTTACTAAGTGAACTTCCCTGGACACATCAGCAGCAACATGTTAAGGCCATTCATGTGCTGAAGGCAGCTAGCGATGGTGAGTGATAGTAAACTCGCGATGATGTTGTCCATGGAACCAGTTACTAAACACCTGAGAGGAGTATCATTATGACTGTTTTGCTCAGCTGTTGATGCGCACATCCAGACTCTGCGATCGCGATGCAAGTGTGAATGTTCTATGTGAAACCTAAACTTAAAAAAAACTACTTCCAGGATCAGAACAGAAAATTAAACCTAAAGGATTAAGCATTTAGCTCAGAGACATTTAAGCTATTTCGTATCTCAAAGGTCTTTACATTCGTTCTTGATTTCTAGGCTTTGGCGTCATACAAATGTGGTCCATGGGTTGACAACAGCCAAAAACATCTATTCGTTGTTCATAAATTGCGATACTTTATGGCTAATGCTAACTGCTAAAGGAAAAAATACATTGAACAGGCTAAAGAATTCTGAAAACTATAGCCTACCGAAGTAGCCGACTTTTTATTTCTGTTTTTAGATGCTTTTGTGCATGTTTTTGTTTTCAAAGGTTTCGTTTTTTAGAATAAAGAATATCTGGGAAACTAGCCTACTTCTGACACTCTTTTTGTGTGGGAGTCCAGTCATTATCATACAGGCACACAAATGAACATAGGAGACAATAGTAATACAACATAGAAGTTTTGGTTATGGAGAATATGGATATTTTCAATTTGAATTGAAGTCGAACAAGTGGAATTGAACGCCCAATGACAAAATTGGCAAAAAAAAATAGACCAGGCTCCTGTCGGTTACAAACTGAGGGCCAGGGCTCGCAGACAAAGCAGGGATTGGGGGGTGGCTGGTGCGTCAGGTGAGTTCCCGCTGGGCTGCTTTGCATTGCGCCGATAACATCACAGGACGGAGCAGCAGCAGCAGCAGGAGGCCCCGAGGAAGCTCACCTGAAGGGGCCCCTCTACCTCTCACGCCATCACACGTTTGACTTGTAAATGATGTACGGGCCTGTTCCAACACCGCCTTTGCAACGCCCCTGGGCACATCACAGCTGTCAAACAAGACCTCAGCAGACTGTACCCCCGATATCTCAAGACAAAGTCCTCCAATCATACAAGCGTTGGATACGTTTGGCTTGTTTGCATTTCTTAGACTTTGCATAACAGGTTGTGTCCACGTTACAGAGAGGAGGACAGATACCGGAGAGAAACAGTTTTTGAAAGAAGAAATGACCAAAATTAGGGTTAACAAACAAGAAATATACTTCATATAGTTTTTTATTGATAGATGCTAAGATACATTTATTTATTTTATTATTATTAGTTTTTTTTTTTTAGCAAAAAAGCAAACAATTTTTCTTCTTGAATGCACATTTCCTGACTTTTTGCACCCCCCTGTGTGATCCTGTCTTAAGAGCTGTTGTAACAAGTACATTTCTCCATTGTCAGATCAATAAAGTCTTGTCTTATCTTCTCATCTTATCTTATCTCATCATTATTTGATTGTCTTTGGATTCACAAACCTGCAATATAATAATATACTTACGATTAAGGGTGTGACAATATATCGATTTTCCGATATATCGCGATATTTTGCGGGACGATTGCGATACTTTTTATGCCAATATTGATACTTTTGATGACGTCATGCAAAGATTCTTCAGTCTTCATCTGTACTCTGTAGTCGAAGTGTAGGATGTGTCTTTCTTCATCCAAAGGACTTCGTCAGCCCTGAGCAGAATTGACACGCTGGTGGATCTTTTATGAAGAAACCAGTAGGAGGAGTTCACCTCTAAGTCCCACCTCTCTTGGTTCTAAAGGCTGGACTAAAGAACCACTTGGACCGAAACGTTGTCTGACTAATGAACGCAGTCTAGTTGGAGTAAGTGTGCCAGATTTTTTTTTTCAATTTTTGATGTCCACTGTAGTTTCCTTGCACCTGGTGATGTCCGTATATTTACACTGCATGAACGTCTAAAGGCTGGGAAAATAAAACATCGTGGTCTATTCACACCTAATTACTGTAATACTGTAATGTAATTAGGAAGGACATATCTTCGACAATATTGAGAAAGAAAACACTGCTACAGATCGTTATCTATTGCTTGGTTTTTAGGCTCTCAACTTTTTTCCAGAGAGTCCAATTTTGCCAGAGAGTCCTGTATTTCAGTTTTTCTTTGCTCCTGAACAATTTTCCTGGCGGGTGTTGAAGGTCATGTAAACGTTAGATCTTAGCTTCTGTGTCATCAGTTGTCCAGGTGAGGGATCAGGTTTAAATTGGAATAGACTCTTTACTTCCTCGTTTGTTTTTGTGACTGCCCAACTGGACCGACCCAAAGACATTAAATTTCAAAGCATTCCTAGCCTAATGAAATCTTACAAGGACCATGTGGGACACGACAAATGTATACATTCAGATTATATACTGTATTTTGACTTTGAAACTGAGGTCTTTACTGGAATAAAATAGAAGGTGCTTGTACCAATCATGACACCCTGACAACCTTCAACAACTGTATTTCAGCCTCTTCAAAAAGCCATTTGGTTTAGGCCAGTGGCTCTGTTGGTTCTGTTATGGGGTTGGGACCCACCATCAATCTACAACGAAAACTTATTTGGATCAAATCCACTTGAAACAAGCACTGTCACAAAGTTCCATGTCTTCTCTGTCAGGACACATGAACTAAGGTCTAATTATTTCCTCATAAAAGTGTCCGAAAGTGGTGACAATATTGAAAAACATGTGTGCAATGTTGGCCAGTAGAAAGGACCTTCAGCCTTAGGAATAATATGGTAGATTTGTGAATCCAATCACTATCAAAAAACAGTTTCTCTCCCATAGAGTCGTATTAGGGCCTGACCTCCATCTGAAACTATATGAATCATAATGTGACAGTAAAGTTTCCTCCCTTAAAGTTGTGAAATGTGCTTAAAAAGTTCATCCTTTCGAGGAATTAGGCGGTAATTGCGTTGGGGAATTTTAGGAATGAGCTTGGGCCACAATTAACAGTTAAAATTGTACTCTCTCCCTCTTTCATTCTTTGTAAGGATAAACCACTAAATAAAACTTGAGGCTTACACCACAGTCTCACATTCTGGCTAATTATTAACGAAAACTCTTGTGCAGAAGGAGAAACACATTAAGTCGCATTCATGTGATGTCACAATATTCTAAAGAGTCGATAGTTTTACATTGATGTGGGGGGCAGCTGTCTTTGTCTTAGTTTATTGCTCATTTCTCTGTAAAACCCGGGCCAATACACATGAAACAAAAACTGTCACAAAGGCCACTGTCTTCTCTGTCAGCTCATATGAACTAAAGTGTATTTACTTTCTCATAAAGGTGCCAAAAAGACGATAGGAGACGATATTTTTTTTCCGTTGAATCAAACCAGAACTAAACCAGGACTAAACCAGATCTAAATCAGGTCTAAATGAGTAAACCACTAACTCAGGTCTAGAACAGGTCAAAATCCAGACTAAACTATGTCTAAACTATGTCTAAACCAGGACTGAACCAAGTCTGAACCAGGACTAAACCAGGTCTAAACCAGGACTAAACCAGGTCTAAACCAGGACTAAACCAGGTCTAAACCAGGACTAAACCAGGTCTAAACTATGTCTAAACCAGGACTGAACCAAGTCTAAACCAGGACTAAACCAGGTCTAAACCAGGACTAAATCAGGTCTAAACTAGGACTAAAGCAGGTCTAAACCAGGACTAAACTAGGTCTAAACTAGGACTAAACCAAGTCTAAACCAGGACTAAACCAGGTCTAAACTAGGACTAAACCAGGTCTAAACCAGGACTAAACCAGGTCTAAACTATGTCTAAACCAAGACTGAACCAAGTCTGAACCAGGACTAAACCAGGTCTAAACCAGGACTAAACCAGGTCTAAACCAGGTCTAAACCAGGACTAAATCAGGTCTAAACTAGGCCTAAATCAGGTCTAAACTAGGACTAAACCAGGTCTAAACCAGGAGTAAACCAGGTCTAAACCAGGACTAAATCAGGTCTAAACCAGGTCTAAACTACGTCTAAACCGGGACTAAACCGGGACTAAACCAGGTCGAAACAAGTTCATCGTAGAGACGTCATTTTGAAAATGAAATACTTTTACTTTTAACCCATTTTTATGTAGTGAAGTAGGCTCTCAAATATAGTGAAGTAAAAGTAAAAAGTATTAATCATAAAACTAAGTATCTATAATTTGTACATTTTACTTGTACTTGTACATTGTACTTCGTTACTTTGCAGCACTGGAGAAACCCGCTGAAGACCCCTTGGCTTTCTCATTCCTTTGTGCAAAAAAAAAAAGAAAAGTTTTGAAAGTACTGTGTAAAAATGAAGCTCTGCGCTCCCCATTGTCAGCTCATTGTTCGCCCCCTTTGCCCTAGGCCCCGCCCCTCCCCGATGAGCGCGCGCTGTCATTGGCTGCCCTCATCTGTGGTGCCGTCATCGTTTTGAGCCCCATTCATCTGAGCACTTGGGCGTTGGACTCGCATCTTATTTGCAGCAAGAGGGATTTTCCGTTTCGCAGGGACCTGGGATTTTTAATATCACTTATCGCCTTTTCCACCGCGGAGACGGACTTTTTTCCCCCGCCACTTGGCCCCGTCGCCGTAGAGGGAGTTTATCTGAACAACGCACGCGGGGGTCGCAGCTGAGGGGCTCCCCGTCACCACCGCGCAGACGATCGGCTCTTCTTTGTTCGTTTTGGGATCTCCTGCTTCTTTGTTGGGGCGAGCGGCAGTAGCAGAATGGGAGCGCAACTGGCGAAGGCAACCGGGAGGGCGGAGATTACAGCGGAGAAACCCGGAGAGGCAGCTGTTTCACCCGCTAAAACCAACGGGCAGCAGGTAAACCACTGGCTGAGCGGTGCCAAATGCGCGTAAAAGAAAGAAAGAAAGAAAAAAACAAACAAACGGGTCGGACGCTGGAGCAACAGTTGCTTTTGTGCGCTTTTCCATTTCCCATTGATGCTCGGGTAGAGACGGGAAATGTAGAAAAACTCGTGCGTAAATCTTAATTGGGGGATATCTGAGCAAACCTAATGTTTCATATATTGATTCGGACGCTAACAAAGGCTACGGAGCACCACGCCTTTTGTTCTGCTGCTGCCGCTGACTACGCGGGGCAGAGAGCGGGGGGCACTGGGCCGTGGGAGGGGGGCGTGCAGCGGAGCGCTCAGTGGGAGGCAGAGCAGAGCTGGCCTGGCTGCTGGGACACGGGGCCGCTGCTGGATTTGTCACAGTTAACACGAGCCGAGGCAGATGTAGCGTAGATCTTCCCGACGCAAAAAAAAAAGGATGTGCAGCTGTTGTTTGTGTGAAAGTGGAGCAGCGCTGCCCCCTGGCGGCGCATGGGCGATAAGGCAACAATAACACACTTGGAGTGGCGTTACATTGTGCGCTTCGTAGACTAGTGCTGAGTTTAACAGATGTGGACGTGGCTCAGGGCGGGCTGTGGTGTTCCTGAGTTGGTTACAGTTTTATTTGATTGGCTTGATACAGTCTAATATGGGACTATTGCTGAAGGGGGGCTCCTTTGCCACAAACACTCACTGATTAACCTGTTTGTTTTTTTCAGGAAAATGGCCATGTCAAAGCCAACGGTGATGCAGCAGCTGAGGTCGGTAAAGAGGAAGCTCAGGCCAATGGCAGTGCTCCAGCAGAGGATGAGGCTCCTAAAGAGAACGGAGAGGCCAAAGCAGAGGCCCCTGCGGAGAACGGGGCCGCAGCCGATAAAATAGAGGCAGCCCCTGAAGGAGAGGCCAAGACCGAGGCAGAAGCATCCGCCAGCACCGACACACCCAAAAAGAAGAAGAAGCGCTTCTCCTTCAAAAAGTCCTTCAAACTCAGCGGCTTCTCTTTCAGGAAGATCAAGAAGGAGACCGGAGAGGGGGCCGCAGAGGGGGCCGCTGAGGGCACAGCAGAGGGGGCCGCTGAGGGAGCAGAGAGCAACGCTGAGGCTCCAGCTGCAGAGGAGCCCAAGGCTGAAGGAGAGGCAGCTCCCAGCACAGAGGCAGCTCCAGAGGAGCCCAAAGCTGAAGCTGAGGCCCCTGCTGCAGAGCCAGCTCCCACAGAAGAGCCCAAAGTAGAGGAAAAACCGGCTGAACCGGCCCCTGAGGCCCCTAAAGAGGAGCCTGCCCCAGCTCCAGTAGAACCAGCACCTGCCCCAGCGGAGTCAGCACCAGCAGAAGCAGCCCCTGTACAGGAAGCGGCACCAGCAGAGGCTCCTGCTGAGGCCCCTGCAGCAGAGTGACCGGGGTCCCTGTGGCCATAAGAACTATGTGATCTGAAACCTTTGTCGTCCTGTCCCATTGGCCCCTGACACAAAACCCGCTCGGCCCTCCCTGCCCAGGGCTGTGACAGCGGGTGGCTTCGATTTGTAAAACCAATTAACTACATTCAGCCATATATTTTTTCAACAGTATTATTTTTATTTTGGATTTTTATACAAAATGTAAAAGGACGAGGCCTTTGGGTGGAGCTGTTAAAGCAGGGTTAGGGTTCATCCATCTTTGAATTCTACAAACAAAAACACGAGACCAGCGTCCACCGAGGGGGACCACAAAGTTTACATCAGCTGCCAGCCTTAGTTCTCCATCAGAGACTGTAGGAATACCACTTCTAGGTTTTCTTGTATGACCTTTTTAAATGTAAGTATGTATAGGCGGGGGAGTTTTTAACTGTGATTATTGTACAAAACGAAATCTTGATCTCAAGGAGCACATGAAGTTTGCAGATTATTTCCATCCAGCTATTTTTAAAACCCACTCTTTTCCAAAACATCAGCCGACTTTTAACCGTGACCAAGCTGTGACGTGGCGAGCGTTGCTGTCTACACTGTGCCATCGGGAGCATACTGTACTTGGGGACTTTTCAGATGCAAATGTTTGTGTAGCATCTTGCTCATGTTTTCCTTTTGTAAATAGTGAAGACGCTTTGACCAATTTGACTCTTGAGATGGAATGTAACTTTGCTTACGAAAATGCTATTAAAATGTGTGTGCTTAAGGTGTTCTAATATTCCCGGAGCACACTAAAAGCGGAAATAAATGTGAATAAAATGTGCCTAGTGTGTGTTCTTTGATCAAATCCTATGTTGAAACTTGACTCGGACGTATTGTAGAGGCTGTGTCTGTACTTTTAACTCCGCTACAATTTTCAACGTGACCAAAAGTAAAGGTAATTTGAACAGACATTTTGAATAAAACATTTGTGCTGCCAGTGGCCTCTTCGTGACCTCAGAGCGTGAGGCTGCAGCGAAGTATTCATCAAGTGTGAGAAAGCACCAGCGGCACATTCTGTGTCTGAAATTTGACCTGGTTTGATATTAACAGGACAATTCTTCATAAAAAATACTGCACATTTAGCCTCTTAAGCCCTAAGCTGTTTTTTTTCTGAATTTGGTATACTATACTCTGGAAGGGTTTTTACAGCTTGAAAAAGGTCTATATTGTTCAAATTGCTCTCATATGATATGAATGTCTATGGGGATACTGTGGACATGGGTAATTGAGGGTCAGGAGCTTGTTTACTGTAAAGAGCCAATAAACATCAACAATAGTATCTACATACGTCATAATGACTTTTTAACAACCTTTTATCATCAACTAATTATTGAAAAGAAAAAGAGATTTTGATTGAAAATAGTCTCTGCGGAATCCCATTGTAATTAATAGGGCACAATTTGGGACTTTTTGGCCAAGAAATATTTCAATTATTTATTTTATTTATTTTAATATTTCAATGAAATTGAAAATTTGGGATCCTATTTATATATTTTGTCATAAAATACAGTTTCTCCAAGAAAAAAAAAAATCTTTTTTTGTGTGAACACTCTTTTATACCCATTTTTGGGGACTTTAGGTCTTAAGGGGTTAACTTGAATCGAAAAGAAAAATCAGTGTGAAATACTTTTACTTATAACATACATGTGAAAGTAACACTTTCTTGAAATTGGTAGAACAGTTGTGCTCCAAAGTTGACAGCCTTTTAATCTTTTGGCCATTTTTCATAGAATCTGAAAGATAACACAAAAACCTTTATTTCACTCATGGTTAGTGGTGAAGCCATTAAAAAACAAACTGTTTACGTTTTTCAACTAGAAACTAGCCAAATGTCTCTGATCAAAAGTTTACACATTGTGCGTCTTCAAACAAACATATTTTTTTTCAGAGAGTCCTGTATTTCAGCTGAAGTGAGTTTTTCTTTGCTCCTGAACAGTTTTCCTGGCAGTTGTTGAAGATCATGTAAACGTTAGATCAGGGACATTTGAGTAGTTTCTGTTTCGTTATGATTTCAAAAGAGTAAACTCAGTTCTTTGGCAGTAAATGGCTTCACACAACCATTAAAGATTTCATATTCTGAGAAAATGGTCAAAAGATTAAAAGGACATGTAAACTTTTGAGCACAACTGTATGTAAAATGAACTGCAAATGGAGTGTTTTGCAAAACTAAAAAAGACTGCT